>VZSV01000231.1:83381-112147 GCA_013398735.1 Nothocercus julius | reverse complement strand
AAAATTAGAAACATAAATAATGTGATTATCCAAATGTCTTGGACAGTATCTACTTGGGAGAAGCCTGCTGGGTTTGTTTCATCTTCAAATGAGAACAGTCAACGTAGCAAGCGTTCTGGAGACCGTGCAGAAACCGATTCCAAAGCATCTGAATCAGACTCTGAAAAGGATGATAGTGGAAGTGAGGGGCAAAGTCCAGAAAGAAATTCCAAGGTAAGTTTTTCTTTCTTCAGGGCTGCTTTATTTTTCACAGTATTCTATTCTACCATAAGATGACTTTGTCTTTTACCTCTTACAGCATGCTGAATTAGATTAAACCTTACGACTGAAAATAAAAGTTTGCACTTGTTTGAATAGTAAAATTAATCTTTATTCAATTATTTGTCACATTGATAGCACTGTTCCAGGATATTGCCAAAAGTGTGATGTTCTCCAAGAAAGGGTACTGTCATCTCTGAAATAATCCACAAAATGATTTGAGTTTCAGGGTGAGGTTATGACTTCTGACCTTCACAGGTAAAAGTGACTGCAGAATCCTTAGTTTAAAAAACCATGGCAGCACAAAATCAGTTAGCATCTTTGTCCTCAAATCTGAAGGTTTATGATCAAGGCACCAGTTATGGCCCTTGTTGGGCTAAATCTTTCCTGGAACAGGTAGTCCAGAGCCAGTTTAAACATAAAAAATATTAACAGACAAATGTAAATTCTAAAATACATATTTTTGTTTCATTGTATGTCATTCTGAAGTACTAACAGGTGCTTGTTAGCTGTGAAAGGCATGTGTATGTGTGATGCAGGAAGCTCTATGTGGTATGTTCACCTCTTTTATTTTTTTGCATGTTAAGCTTTGATTTTACATTCGTATTCATTACTCCCTGCTCTCATCAACCGTGATAGATGGGACTTCCCAACTTTAATTTTGTGTAGTATTTAAGATTTTTATTAACTGTTTATGTGATGAAAGTGAAGGGAGAAAAATGTTAAGATTTTATAACGATATGAAATGTATTGTTTCAAGTTATTCCAAGTAGAAAAGTATAAATAGTAGACAGTTATAAATAAAAGATGTAAAATAAAGCTACATTGTGTTTTTATTTAGGCATTTTTTTGCTTAAGGTATTGTTTTGTTTTGTTTTTTTTTCCTCTGTAGAGGAAAGGAGATAATGGTGAAGAAACAGAAAAAAAGAAATCTCCCAAAGCTAAAACGTTAGGTGTATGGCGAGAAGTTAATCTAGAAGATGAACTTAAGGAGGCTACCTCAGTTTTCCAGGAATCCTCTAGTGATGCATCTAAGACCACCAAACCTTATGGAACCTGGAAAGCAATTAAAACAGAGGAAGAGGACACCTGGTAAGTATCTGTTTGCCATATGTATTCTCAGAATGTTTATTTCCAGCGTCTTTGTTTTCGAGACCTGAAGCTTTTGTTTCTGACACTTGTCAGAATGTACCTAGCAGTTATTGGGAGTGTAGTGCAATACATTTTTTGCCTAGAGGAGTACTTTAAGGGATCTCTTTTTATGGAGAATAATGGTATTATTTTGTTTTCATTTTAAAGTGAACCATAAGTACAAAATAAACTTTGGTGCATTAGTGGATTGTTGCCATCCATTTTTTTTTTTTTTTCCAGAGGTTAAGTATTGACTATGTAAATGCAGTTATTCTAAGCTTATGTTCCTTAGCATCATCTCTTTCAAAAATATGTTTCAGCTGCCTCAGAAGTTCTTGTGTCTCTTTCTTTAGGTGCTTCCAGGCTAGGAATGACATAAGCAGATTTCTGGAACTCTCCAGTTTCTATGCTAAATTTTGTTTGTTCCTGATGTCAGTGGGACTGGCTCTGCATGGAGTCTGAGATCTGTCTTGGCTGTCCCATGCTGGGGCCAGTCTTCTAGGACCAGCAGCATCTTGATCGTGCCATATTAGCATTTATTTCAATTTCTTTCCGGTCTGATTGATAATTGTTGACATAATGATTGTGCTTTGTTAGACTCAAAGGAAGTTCTAGCTAAGCCCAACACATATGGCTAAGTTAGCTTCACAAGCACCGAATTAGTTCTCTGTCTGTGTTCTGGATCTATACGAACTCTTAACTCTTCACCTGAGGAGCAGAGCCCTTTAGCACAGCTTTTTTAGCGTCTAACTTCCATCTAGACTTGCAGTAGAAGGCTTCTGGTTGAACTCCTGCTTATCTTGCTCTCTAATTTATATCTCCAAAATAAAACTATGCAGAAAGAAAATAAAAAATCTGCTTCAGCTTTTCCTGCTGTCACTGCATAAGTGCCACTGCTCTCATAATGAGGTAGGAGACACTTTCTGAAACCCATTGGAAAATTTTTCTAAACCAAAAGAGGTTCTGAAGAGCTGCCAAAAGCAAAGCAATACTTACGATGACTTACGTTATCACCCTTCTTTGGAAGACACATCTCTTTCCCTCAACTAGCCCATACAGCATCTTTATCTTTTGAGGACACTAGGCAATGTGCTGGAGTCTTGACTTGGCTTCAGATACTTTTGAATAAGAAATACCTAGCTATTAAGGTACTTGAAAATTCAAGCCAGATTAGGGTAAAATGCAAATGGATGCATTTCTCACAGCACTCAAAATAGACAACACAGGTGTCAATGTTTACAAAAGACTTAAATAAGGAGATGAAAGAAAAAAAAAGGGATAACATTAAACGTGGAAGTTCTCTCTCCCATGTCTAACTGATGGGCTGCAGATGTTTTCCTGCTTAGTTGTTATTTTATTTTTATTGCATAATCTAGGCATGAGATGGCTCTGATTCTGAAGCATGCTGTCTTTTACAGGCGGTTTGCTGTTATGATATGCTGCAGGTGTCCAAAGAGACTAGTGTTGGGAGAGGGAAGTTAGCCTTTCCCATCATACCCACCACATTTTACAGCATTTATTTAGTTCTTAAATTCTTCACCAGCTACAGTTTTGACACTCTTCAGGCTAAATTAAGCACTGGATACTTCTTAGATACCTCATACATGATCAGGTGCTCTGTTGGACCAGTTAACCACTCCTTGACTCCAAAGCTGGTAAACTCTGCTCTAAGTGACTCTCTGATGAAAAACACTTCTAGCTACTGGACATTATATAGCAGTCTGTATGCAGGCTTGATATACATGCACACATAAGAGGGACAAATGCAGTTGTTCACTGTCGGTGAACAAGAACAAAGTCTACTTTTGATTGAGACCAAAACCTTTCAGGAGGTTGACCTTTTAGGGATACCATAACAGTTGCATTTTCTTGATTTGCAGTCATTCTCATTGCTCCTGTTTGGGTGCTTGAGCTTCACCATGCCTGCCTTGAAACATAGTGCCTGAAATCTGGTGACATCAGAGCAGCGCGTGGTAGCACAGCAGGTTTTCTGGACCCGCTTGGCCAGCACTATAACATGTTTTTATACTTTGCAGTAGTGTAATGCTGGTGTGATTCATGATGGACTTGTGATCTCCTGGATCATTTGCTGCTGCTTCTTCAGTTGTTCTCCATTTTATGTTTGTGCCACAGGTTATTTAGATCGGTGTTTTGCTCTTGATCCCCTTAAACTAATTGGTAATTTTTAGATAATGTCTTTGTCTAGGTCAGTGTTAGCTGTGATCCTCCACAGCTGCCTACCCCAGCGTAGGTCACTGGTTGCTTCAGTAAGCCTGTTTTTTCTCTTCCATCGTGCAGAACGTTAACTAAAGTATTGAATAACAGATCTGCAATGGTCACCTGAGGAAAACTACTCAATAGCATTTTGGCATTGAGCTATTGCTAACTTAACCTCTCCACTTATTATTATTACTATTTATCTCCTTTCTTCTCGCAGTGAAAAAGCAGACCTGGAGCTTCCTAGTGCCGAGGGCGAAAATGCAACAACTCCAGTGCTGGAAGTTCCAGAAGATGAAAAAGTGATATTTAAAGAGAAGACCGTCACCTCTCTTGGAGATGTGTCAGAAGGGGTGCCAGTATTTAAAAAGAGAAAATTTGAAAATGGAAAATCTAGAAACTTAAGACAAAGACTAAGTGATCAGTAATATTTATCAAATCATTCTAGATTCTGTTTAAGCTAGAGAGAATCAAAAGTTTAATATTTTAAACAGGCTTTTATAAAGAAAAAGTTGGTTAGAAATTAAGGATTTATAGGTATTAAAACATATGTGAGTTGTAATATTTTTTTAATTTTATTTTGATGTGATTGCTTTCAGAATGGAAGTTTATGCTATATTACTTATGCAGTATTGTAAATACATTTAGTTTTTATTTTAACCATGCCATCTAAGTTCAATTTACTCAGTGTATGCTGTTTTAAATACATTGTATAAGGTGTTTTTTACTCCTTTTCTAAGTATGTGAGAAGAAGGGTACAAATCTTTGGTACAAGAACTTGGTCAGTGAATGGCAGGTACTAGAAAGCAGAACCAGCCCCCAAGATTGTTTTTGTGTAGAGTCCTTTCCAAGCTAATGAGGAGAAATACTTTGCTTACAAACCTTTGGCTCATCACTTGCAAAACAGTAGGTGGTGACAGTTCCAACTTCTCAGGTAGATAATTTGAAGCTGTTTTTAGATGAGTTGGTCACATTAGTGTCATGTATTTTGAATGACAGTCAAAAATAAATTACTTGTGTACATTCATGATAAATGCATTATAATTCTGCAGAAGATTTAAAACTGATGTCTCTTAATAGCACCCAAACCACCTCTGCTGAGGTAGATTTTTCCATAGTGTCTTTGTTGTTGCCTTTACTTAAATTTTCTTTCTTTACTGTTAAATTCTTTTTGCCTCCCTCCCCTGTAAAAAAAAAAAAAAAAAAAAAAAGTCTATGACTGTCCCAGAGGTGTAGCCCTGCTGTAGCATTCAGCATTCTTTTTGAGGCTGATGCTTTTGTCTTTTGGTAAGATGAATGCATTGGATATTTGCAGACAGTGCCAGGTTGGCTGTTCTTAATGGCTGAAAGGAGCAGAGCATCTTGCAGCTCTGTCGTCCTCAGTACCATAGGAGAGGAGAAGGAACCATGAAGAAGTAACGATGGTGCCTGAGCGTTCCAGGACGGCTGCAGGGCAGTGCTTGGCTGTTGACAATTCCCAATGTCAATGCTTAAGCATTTTCTTAAGGATTGCTTGATGTCTTCATCTGATGGGAACGGTCTGCATCAAGCATCATCGAAGTTTTCTTATCTGCCTAAGAAGACAGTTATACTTACAAATAGAGGGCCACAAAGGTTCAAATCATGAATCCATTCAAAAATGTCTCCATTTTAACATTTTCAGTGCCTTGCTCAGGAGAGTCTCAGTCAAAAATAGTTCAGTTAAGAAACAGGCAAAGTCAAGCTACAGCAAAATACGCTTGGTAACTGCCGACCTTGAAATTCACTGAAAAAATGACTGTTAATTTGTCAGGTCAGCTGAGGAAAGTGCGTAAACCTGGGAGCCTGTGGTTTATTGTGTATTACAAAAAAAGCCAAGGGCTTGAATTTTTTCCTGTATGTTCCTTGGGGTTTCTTCATCATAGCTGTTTTCTGCTGAATTGTGTTCTGAGAAATTTTTAAAGTTTTCTTTGGTATCTAGCTCTGGTTTATCATTTAGAGGCACGGAGTACTAGATGCTGTCATAGTCATAGATGAAGGAGTAAGTCTCTTTACTCCACATTAATATAATGCAAAAGCTTCACATGCAAGGCTAGAACAGAAATCTCACTACTGCTGGAGAAATGCCATCACATGTTTTCTTAGAAAAAGCTTTTTGAGGTTTGTGTTCTTAGCATTATTTAAACCTCATAACTCTAGTATGTGGAAACTTGCTTCTAGTTTCTAGTCTACCTGTGTTTGTATCCATTTTACACTCATTTACTTCCAATTTACACAAGTGTTACCCTTGAGTTAAAGTAGTTTTTCTTCCTCTGGATTCCATCATTTTTTATTGTTTTTACTTTGTTTTTGTGTGTGTGTGTGTGTGTGTGTTTGGGTGTGTGTGTTTAGGGGGGAGTGTGAATCAAATAAGGTATCTTTCTGTGATCAGGTCTTCATTGCCCTGTCAGCGCTTCACTTTTCATCTATTCCTGGCTGAATTTGACCAGGCTCTATATTTGAAAAAGATTAAGGCCATGCGTGATGTCACTAATAATTCCTCAGCGTAGTGGAAATCACTCTTGGTGCATCCGTGAACCTGAACGGCACTTGCTTTCACATGACTGTGTCGTGCTGGCTGTTCTGCCTGCCCTGTGGTTACCAATACAAGCAGCTCTTTCTGCTCCTTTGCCATTGCAACCGCTGAGATCACAGCTGATTGTGCTTTCTTTCAGAGAACAAATTTCTTTCTATGACCTTGTGCTTCGTACTGCTGTGTTCATTCCCTTTCTGTTACCCAGGGCCTCTGTAGAATATTTCTCTTTTTTTTTTTTTTTTTTTTTTTTTTTTTTGTGGTAGTTCCTGTTTATGTTTATCATCCTCTGAGGAAATAGTCTTTCTTTTTAGTGAGAGTCCCAGAATACGAGCATCTTTCCTTGAAAATGATTTGTTACACTGAAGTGGTTGACGATAGCGATATAAGATGCCTGTAGCTAAATTACTTAACCAGATGTTTAAAAAAAAAAAGCTGTTAGTAAATAAAAGTTTGCTTTAAAACTGGTTTCCTTGAGGAGCTGCTGTTAGTTGTAATATGAATGAAAGGCATCTGCAAAGCACTGCGTTTTAACAGGTAAATCAAAACAATCATTTCCTTTACACTAGGAAAAAATAGAAAGAATAAATATTTTCTTTGTTAACCCCTAGTAAAGTTGGGTTAAATATCACATGCTTGATATTTGATGTGACTTCCAGAGCCTGGATTTCACAAGCAACGCAGCACTTTCTTTCCCATTAACTCTGAAGAACAGTTTGGAGACGAACCAGCTAATTGTTGGTTTGTCAATTATAAACTACAGTGAGAGCCAGCTGAGAGAAATGTGATACTTGCAAAGCCACTGTTCAGTTTTGCGTCATGCTGTCATACTATTTCCCTATTGTGTATCTAAATCAAATACTTTGTCTTGTTTTACAAAACATACTGTGTAAAAAAGACTCTTTTTTTTTTTTCACTTTTTAAAAGAACCACGTTTTGTTTTCTGCCTAATCCATCTTCTGTCATGCACTACATTTTGGTCTGCTTACGTGCTTTTTTCTCAGCCTTTTGGATGAGGACTACGTCCTTGGTGGTTTTATATGCTGCGTAAGACGTTATTAGTGTTATGAGAAGTATCGGAGAGAGAAAGCGATAGAGAGTTATTGACATTTCTACGCATGATTTCGTTGTGTGACACTGGGTGAGTCACTTTACTGCTCTACATTTTTGTTTATTTTGTGTGTGATTAATGCTAAGGTCTGTCTGGCCAGTTTCTGGTGTGTCTAGAAACAAGCATATCACATATACTAAAGATGATAATTATTTTGTTTTGCATGTGATTTAAAGTGACAGGATCTGTGCAGAGGCCACCTACTCAATTTGACAATTATGAAGTGTCCTTGTTCCTGTTTGAGCTAAGCCCAATTATAAACCTTACTCACCTGTGAATCTGCAGGCTGACATAGATTTGTGTGAGTTTGTTTTTGTTTTCTGATGGAGAAAACCTGTGCTGAAAGACCACCCAATCCCAATAGTCAGGCTTAGAAGATGCGGGGGCTGGTCATGATATGGGTCTGAGTTAAAGATTCTACATGTGAACATATTAAAACAATTCTTATTTTTTCTCTTGGAAAAAAAAAGTGCATACTTTGGCATCTCAGAAAAGGAGTAAAAATTATTACAGGCTATTTGGCCTTGATTTGCTTTTTGAGTTGTGTGTCTCCACTTATTAGTTCTTTTGTTATCAACAGTGTCTTCCTCAAGCTGTCTTCCTTCGGTGTTCCTATATATGCAAGCCTACGTATCACTGGCGTGCTGCGTTTCTAGGGCCGACCTTCACCTCCTCCCTGCCTCTGCTGCCATCTCCCGAGGGCTGCGTGTCCTCCCGGGCAGACCCTGCTGCCACGGAGCGCTCCTGCTGCGCTCACCAGCTCCAGACAATTCCCAGACTGCCTGGATGTGCCCTCTGGATTTTCTTGATAATTTGCTTTCCTGAAACAGATTTCATTCCATCCCTCATACAGGATTTGAAGCTTTAAGTCCCTTGCCTCGCTGCTGCAAAAGCTGTCAGTGTAGCCCCTGCTTCACTGTTGCCGTCTTTTTTTTCGTCTCCTCCACCATATCTTTTCAGTCTCTATCTACCTCTCAAGCCCTCTCATCTTCTACCAGCTGTTTAACTTAGAAATTGTGTTATCCATTTGTGTGGTTAACAAATCTAGTTTTGTGAAATGTTTTGGGATATAGCTTGGATAAAGTTTCTGTACAAAGGAAAAAAAAAAATATTGCACATCATTATCTGAGCAAAGCTGAATTTGCCCAATAAGAGTTGCAGAGAATGTCAGCAAACGCTGCTTTGGCTTTATCTGTAAATGTAGGAATATCCAGTGATAATGTTAAACAAACAGCAGGCAACAATATACAGGCCATCTGCTAATGACAGGTAATTTTATTTGATTGTATAACTGAAGATAGTGGTGAAGAGCAACAGAGTTGTTTAAAACTACTTGTTTCTATTTTCAAGCATTGTCTGCAGAATTAAGCAGCTGTTTTCTCTTTAATAAATTCTCAGTTCCTATTATGGAATACGGCTAGCTCTTGGAATTTATTTGAAATACTGAATAAAGCTTACATTCAGGCAATCTATATTAGTTATTCGTGTAGTCAAGGTTTTTAGGGCAATCTTAGAGATTTATGCATGGATATCGTATTCTGTTAAAATAGGGCATGGGGGAATATAATCCAAAATAAGTACATGGGTATGGAACTGCTTGTTGAGTATTTTTTACTTTGTGGTAACTAAGGTGTAATATCTGGGTGCCTTCCAGTAGTGCATTAAGCAGTGGAACTTACTTTATCCAGCTTATCAGTTATGAGTAACAAATGACCTGGGTTAAATTTGTTAATTTTAAAATTCTTAAACAGAATTCAGTTAAGATTTGTTGTAGTTACTACTTAGCAACATTCAGAATGCATCTGAGAGACATAACAGATTGTTATTCCGTGGTCTTCGTATTTATTGGTCTTCTAGATGATAAACAGCGACCTGAGAGTTAAAGATACAAGCCTCTAAAAGGTGGAGAATGTGCACAAATAATTGAAAAACATTTCCTTTAAAAAAAAAAATGTTCTTGTCAACTTGATCATTTGACAACTCTTCTTACAGAAAGTGATAAAATTATTCAGCTGTACTAAGCAAGTGGAAAACACATGGCTAAGATCAGGGCACATAGCTCTGACAGACTGAAATGTGTTTTGTTGCTAACAGCATTAGGTTATTTCTTCCTTTCAGTTAAAAGGATAACAAAATAATAACTAATAAAATGATAACAAAACCAGCATGCTACTCAAAGTGAATAAACTCATATACTGTTCCAGGATTTCTGAGACATTCCCATTTACATTCTGTTGATAAAAATAATTATGATAGAAAAATATTTGTTTTACTTACGTAGAAAGAAAAATCTCTCCCTCCACTATCAAAAAACTTCCACTATGATAAAACTATTTTTCCTTTATTTAACAGTTTTTTCTTCGTTTTTGTTTAACAGTATGTATATTAAAAGTGTACATATGATTCAGCAGTGCGATGTAAGAGTACAGCCATATCTGTTTAGATAGTATTAGATTTTAATATCATTTTATAGCTTCCTTTCTGTCTGATTTGGAAACAATCCCAAGCTATAAAAGGGACATTGTGCAAGTACTGAGAGGCAAGTTGTAAAGTTTATAGTAGGATACAAGAAAAAGGTATGCTCAGAGTGATAAAATCTGTTCTAATAAGACTCAGCACATGAGGTTGAGCTCTTCGTATAGATCAAGCATTTCTGGAGGATGTATCTCCATGAAGGAATCGCAAACCCATTAAAAAGTCTGTTCTGCTTGTGAGTTTTGCCTGAAACAGTTTTCTCCATTTAGCAAATACGGATCTGATTAAAAACATTTGAGATAGGTGCTTCATTACTGCAGGCCAGTAGGCTAAAATGGAAGTAACTTTCTGCACAAGAAAGGCTCCATTACCCTGGGTAAATCCTAAGGCAGGAATTGAAGCCAAACCTGGGGGGAATTGGAGACTTATGGTGAGCTTACTTTACATTGGTTTCTCTAATTATAAATCCTGCTCAAGACAGGGAAGAGAAAAAAAAAAAAAAAAAAAAAAAGTGCCTGTTTGGACTCTGTAGCTTACATAGAGACTTGTGAAAGATGCCAGTTTCCTCAAATGGCTGGAAGTATAGAATGTGTGGCAAAAAAAACCCACAAAAGAACAGTGATGAAACATATACTTATTGCATATATAGTCTAACTTCACATATGCTCAGATGTGTGGGGTACAGCTGCTGATGTCGTAACATATTTCAGAAATGCGGCTCTGAGACTGCTCTAGTTGAGCTTAGCATGATAGCCCTGTTCTGTAAATCAATTTTTAAAGAATCCTCTCTTCTGTTTTCTTTCCGTATCTCACACTGCAGCACGGTGCACTACTTGCCTGCTTCCCCCTGTGGATAGCTCTGTTCTGCCACAAGTTGTCACAAAGGGTCTCCTTGTTTTGTCAGCACTTTCTCAGTGTCATGTTTTCCTTGATTGTGCTCCCAGCAAACACGGAACCGGCTCTGGCTGTGCTGGTCTCCAGGCCCTTTCCTGCCCCTGATGTGAAGCATCTTGCATCTCTTGGCCTATGGAAAGAGATTTGCTCCTTACCTAGTTAATGCTACAGTGCTCGGATACCTTTGTCTCAGGTGGGTTTGGGAAAATGTCATGAAAAGAATTCTGGAGGGGTGGAGGAACAAGTGGCACATTATTTTTGTTTGAAAACATTTCATCTTTCTCATTGCTCTTCTGACAGCTACATTAAAGCTAAAGAAGTTTGCAAAATGTCCAGGTGTAATCTTCATTGAAATTTCCAAATAAAGCCCAAAGGGTAAAAGGAAAACAAACAAACACACACAGTTCTTCAGCTGATGCTTTTTATTTGTTTCAATTGGATGAATCACCCATAAAATGTTTCAAATACGCAGTTAAATCCTGTATCATCTGATTTAAAATAAAGCGGTATTAAAAGATAGCAAGACCTAATGCATAAAAACACATTTATAGCTCCTGAAAATTAAAAGGTTCTATGCTATTTTGACAGTACCCATTATTGTCATGTCTAACATTACAGACAGGTAAATTGAGAAGAGCTTAGTGATATAAAAAGCTTGACTGAGGAAGTATTTGCTCCTTCAAGTAATGAGAGCATATAATTTTATTACAAATATTAATGTCAGTACAGCTGTTGTTTCCTTCTGGCATTATTTTTGGAACTATAAACAAAATATTTGATGTTACAGAGAAAGTAATTTATATTACAGTAGCATCCAAACAGAAAAAGACATAAAACTCAGGTCCTTGCCTTAAAAATCTGGCATTAAAAAAACTAACAAAGCATCAACAAAAGTACCCTTCAGGTTGCAGAGAAGTAAATAGCTTGAGAGAAATATTACAGTGAAAAAAATGCCCTGTGGCCTGACTTTTGCTTCACTGGAAGAGTGTGGACTGAGGCAAGAAGGTTGTGAGCAGAGACCATACGCACAGTTCAAAGCCATGGACAGGCGCTCAGTACCGCTCACAGACATGTTCCTGCAAAAATAGCGCCATTATAGCTCATCTACAAGTTCATTAGAAATGCAGATGATGGAGTTTCACCATTTATCTTAGCCATATGAGTCAGCCATGTGCCCTCGTGGCCAAGAAGGCCAGTGGGCTCCTGGCCTGCATCAGGAGGAGAGTTGCCAGCAGGTGGAGGGATGGGATCCTGCCCCTCTGCTCAGCTCTGGTGACGCTGCACCTGGAGTATTGGGGGCAGTTCTGGGCTCCCCAGCACGAGAAGGACGTGGAGCTACTGGAGTGGGTCCAGCAGCTTTAGTTCCTCACTGAGATGATGAAGGGCTGGGAGCATCTCTCCTATGAGAAAAGGCTGAGAGGCTCCAGGGCCTGTTCAGCAGGGAGAAGACAAGGCTAAGGGGAGAATGCATCAGTGCATTCTCCACACAGTGCAGTGTGGAGAAGGGATGCAGGGAGGAAGGAGGATAGGCCTGACTCCTCTCAATCATGCCCAGCGTCAGTACAAGAGGCAACGGGCACAAACTGAATGACAGAAAGGTCAATCTGAATGTGTGGAAAAACTTCGCTGTGTGGGCAACTGAGCACTAATATAGGTTGCCAGAGGAGGTTGTGGAGTTTCCATCCTTTGAGATGTTCAGCAACCATCAGATAGAACCCTGTGCTAGGTGCACTAGGTGATCCTGTTTGAGCAAGGGAGTTGGACAAGACAATCTCCAGAGGTCCCTTCCAACCTAAACCGATCTGTGATTCAGAGTATTATAGCAAATGAGGCTCTCCTGGACTTGGGTGCATATGCATGACGTAGCTTTTCCTGATACGTAGAACAGCGTGAGTTCCCTTGAGGATAGGATGCTGTGGATAACCTGAAATCTGTCCAAGAACTTGGGTTTTGAATGGACATTCTTGCTAATGAGCTGGGATTCAGCAGAGCAAAATTAAGTCACTTCAGCTTAGCCGGAAGAAGAATCAAGCTCAAAAATTTTGGAATCCTGTAAGTCTGTTAAATGACAAGGCTAGACACAGTTTGATAGATTTTATTTTATGCTTTCCTCGTCATCAAATGGTCTTGCCTTATGATGCTCTAATTAGGCAGTTCCTACTCCTCACCCATTGTAAAATTTTATGACATAATCACTACAACAGTAGTATGACCCCTAGCATGACTTCGTGGTCACCTGTTTTCAGGATTCACAGCACCATGCACAGCCGAGCAGGGCTCAGCTGGTGTCTTTAAGGACCGGGACTACTTCTAAGTGCAGATTTCATCCAGCTTCCTTCTTTTCTGAGTGAGTCACTGCTGCTCCATAGACCTCAACAGGGAAAAGAGAGAAGGTCATGGCAGGAAGGTCATTTGCATGTTTAATGCAAATCCACAGGAGAGGAGAAAGTTGGTGACTCTTACCACTTACAACATGCTGGCAGTGTGAAAGGTCTGGGTTGTGTACATTCATGGGTGAGAACGTAAGTCAGACCGGTGAGTGTTAAAATTCAAGTATTTTGTTCTGCTTGTTGTCACCCTATTTTGCAACTGCATGTGAAGCTCTGGGGTAAGGCTCTTCCTATCAAAGTTACTGGAGCTCTGTTTTGCTGCAAAGAGCAGTGCAGTCTCTACAAGCTATTTGATACCTTCTCAGCAGCCACTCACCTTTTCATTCTGGTATTTTAGGATCATCATTTTTCCTGCTAGTAGTGTAATTTGATAGATTTAAGGCACCTGCAGACTTGGCAGCAAGAATAGCATTACTAGATGCTGCAAGTTCAACAGTTTCTGATGAAGCTCATGGGCATTAGAAGCTGCTCACCGCTGCCGAAAATCAAGGCTGCTTGTAGGAACTGAAACGCAAGTTTGGAGTATTCCATCTTGAAATGCTTCATAAATAGCACAGTTACACTCCTGCATCCCACCCCAAGTACAAATGCCAGCCCACATCCACGCCTTGTCACAGTCTCTCAGCTTTTATATTCCACAAAAAAACACTGAAGTAGAAGAAGGAAAAATTTCTTAACAGTGAGGGTGACAGAGCCCTGGCACAGGCTGCCCATGGAGGCTGTGGAGTCTCCTTCTCTGGAGATCTTCCAAACACGTTTGGACGCAGTCCTGAGCCACATGCTGTAGGTGACCCTGCGTGTGCAGGGGGGTTGGACTAGATGATCTCTAGAGGTCCCTTCCAACCTTAAGCATTCTATGATTCTATGATTCTATGAACTTGAAATAAAATAGTGGTTTCAAATAATAGTTTGACAGTTAGAAGAAGGAAATATATCTGCCTTTTGTAAAACTGAATGTTTCAGCCAATAGCAATAGAAGCAGAAGGATTGTATACAAAATCTCTGTCGCGACTGAACACAACACTGTAATTTTGCTGTCTATGAGCAATCGCAGGATGAACTTATTAAGACAAAGATCCTTCAGAATGCCCTGAAATGGGCTGGGATAAAGGGTTTAGTTGACAAACTTCAGTGCTTGCATTGAGCACATCAGAAATTAAGCAGCAGAGGAGAGCTCTCTTCTACTTCCCTTCCTCATTACTATGCACCAAAAAAAACCCAAAAAATCAGCAACAAAGAAGCTAAAGAAAAATTAATCAACTTAGTCACAAATATTTCTTCAGTATAAGCATTGCCATTTCTCCCTTCCAACAGTATCTTTAAAAGTAACTCTATAGAGTTCTTCATGACCATTAATACTAGAAGTAGGATCTGATTGTTTTAAATGCTCACATTGTAACAAATTTCTAAGATTGCTCAGGATATATAAATTAGTTGAGTTGATTTGCATAATATTTGCATCAATAATTTATTTGCAAAGTGAATTAAAGTAGCATGTTAATTGGAAATGCATGTTAATTGCATACTCTCCTACAACAAAAGATCATATTAGTTATTGCCAGTCAGTCAACACCACATAAATATAGCTGAGTTTTCTATCTTCCTGCAAGTATTTGCAGAAACAACTCTTTCCGGAGAATTGTCAATGTGCAAATGTACAAATGACTAAGTCACATGAAATTATGTTTCCTGGCTGACTTATAAAGCTATGAATTAAAAAAAAAAGAAGTGTTGGAAGCAAGTAAAAAAATCACCAACAAAAATTGGTGATAAGAATTTGCAAGTACACTGAATTGAAAATAATTCTAGAACTGAGAAACGGAGCAGTTTTCTTGCTTTCTTGCTGGTGCAAACCCTGCATTTCTTAATTTATCTGAATAAAGTTAAAAGAACATATTATTATTTGATCTAAATACAGTAGTAAAGCTATGCTTAATTTAGATAAACACAGTATTGAAATATCTTCTTTGTCAAACTACACAGGCATTTTTTTTCAATCCTGTATCATTCATGATTATAAAAATAAATGAATACAGCGATCAATTGAGTCCTCACTTTCAAAAGATGGTTTGGCAAAAGAAGAGCAGGTTCGTAGCACGGCTTGGGAACAGCAGGATAAAAGGAGAAACCATTCACCTAACAGGTTAGCTAGTTCAGCAATGCAGTTACCTGCTTTTGTGTAATGTCGAACACGTGAGTATCCCTGAATCACTGCATGTGACTGCTGACTGCCTACGATGCTCCTGCGGCTGTGTAAGCATGTTGCACAACATGTGCTTAGATGAAAACATGGATGCAAGTCCTGTTAAAGACAAGTGCTCTGAGGATATGTAGCTGGTCCTCAGTAACATTCACAAAATCAGCCAGTGGGAAATCAGTTGAATTACAGAATTATCTTATTTGCCATGGTACGTCTCCACTCTCATTTTCTCTCTAGCTTTTTCCAATGCTGAACACTCTCCAGAATTTTGTCAACTTAATTTGAAGCTAGATAAACGTTGTCTTTTTCTTAACACTATATTCAAGACCTGCCCTACACTGGCCTTACTATGGCTGCAGGAAGGCTGAAAGACTGTATCGCTTAAGATTCTTAAGGACACTTCTCCAGAGTGTTACCAGACTGTGTGAGGGAAGGCTGGTGCTTTGTCGCCTGAAGAGGATCATCTCCCACCCCCAGCATCCATGTAGTTCAATGGGGGGGCTGGGGACACACCATATGCACTGCTTGGTATTTCTTCTGCTCCATCATCCTACCCATCCAGCTGCAATACAGTCAAGAGAGGGTCTGGTTTACTAAAGCCACACTGCCAAGGTAGAGCGAACACTGGTGCACACAGTATGCCCTGCCTATTCTCCTCTGCTGGGGAAACCATAGTAAAATCAACCCACTGAGTTCATTCATGCTAAAATATGAAAGGTCATATCACACATATTGAAAGGCAGAGGCATAGATTTTAACCAAGCTACCATCTAACAAATGCATCCATTTTATTTTGCTATTAGAGGAAAAAAATCTGTTTTAACTGTACACAAGGTCTTCAGGAGCCTCCTCTTTCCAAAGACTGCAAATTTTCTAGATATTCAGTGAGAGCCTCCACCTCTGAAAACTCCAGTAGTCTGTTGATTAGTTTATCCAGTGCTTCTTTCCCACTTAGAATCTCCTATGAAGAAACAACAACAGATTAAAGTATTTCTGAGTGTACAGCAACATAATTTCAAAACACTGACTACTCAAAAGAGGAGTTCCTGGAACATACTCTGCCCGGAGTCTTATCTTAACTCATCCACTTGCCAGTGTGTGCAGCTCCCCCGTGCAAAGGCAGCTCGCCATGGTGCACAGCAGCACAGCTTCTGCTGGCTGCCTCTGGAAAGCACATTGCTCGAGAACCAACAGGAGGAGATACGGGTGCCCCCTCGCCATGCTTTCATAACCTGTGCACTCCCATGAATTTTCCCTCAGCAGGAACAAACAGGGAGGGAAGACATAGCTCCAGTAATGTTACCCTAGCGCCAGTATTGTTTTTTGCTCCAAAGGTTTATTTAATAATTCGAAATTCCCTAAGTTTCCAACTCTAACTAAGCAAAAAGATGGACTAATAAAAGGAGATTTTTATGAAATCCAAGACCTTTTCCCCACTCTCTTCCATTATGATATTAGTATATCTATATCCTGCTTCAGCAAATATGAACCATTCCATTTGTAGCATGCTCTGTGTTCTCTGAAGGTATTGTAAGGTTACAGCAAATCTAGAAAATCTAGTAAATCCAGGCAAAAAAAAGAGGTCATCCTAAATTTTGTCTTAAATTTTAAAATATTGTCCATAAATTCAGCACACAAAAACACACTATTAGGTATTTGTTCCTTGTAGAAAATATGAGATTCAAAACATATGTAGAATTTTATGCAATAAATCAGGTAATCTTAAAGCAGTCAGTTTCCTTTAACTATGGCTTGCAAGACAACCATAAAGAAAAGTTATTTTCTTTCTTCCCTCTAACATTAAAAGGAGGAAGAGACAGTGACTTAATTAAAAAAAAAAAGGCAGAGTTTTTTTCTGGGGGGACGGCTGCACTAAGCTCCAAGTATCTCAAATTCTACTCGTAGAGTTTGGCCAAGGGACTCTCAGAGTTCATGAACATTGACTACACATTTGATCATTTTTCATTCATAGTAAAGAAATGTAGAGAGAACTAGGTTAACTGCTGAATTTTCAGGGCAACTTTACAAAGGACAGGACAATTATCTTGCAGGCATCTTTAAGTGCATGCCACACCACCAAGACAAAAAAAGAACACGTGAACTTTCTAAGTCTATGATGTTTGGTCAGTGCATGGCTGGTCAACCAATTTCCTGATACATTATGAATTGCTTTCACAAGGTTAAGTTTTTGTGCCTGTGGTACACATATGTACCTACCTTTTAAAGCTCTTAAGAACAACCATTACCTTGATATTGCGTGCATCATATGAGATCCGGTGGTCTGTGACTCTGTCTTGAGTGAAGTTGTAAGTACGAATTCTCTCTGACTGTGCTCTTGTTCCCAACTGTAAAACAGCAACCAAAAAAAAACTATTATTACTATTTTTTTTTTAATAAAAAAATCTCTTCTAAAGCAGCATGTCTCAAATAAACACTAATGGATCAGCCTGTTTTTCCTACAAACCTAGCGATCACTGACTCAGATTTTGTTTTGATAATTGTGCTCTTGTTAAACTGTTTTTTTGCCATTCTGTATTGCAGATTCAGCTTAAACATCCTCCAGTGACCTTTCTCTTTTCTAGCTCCACAGCTGGAAAAACTACCTAAGTCTCATCAGTCATGTAAGGCAAGAGATACATACATCTATATGGGTCATTAGTTCAAACATGTAAGATGGTTCTTTTTTGGGGAGTTTCAATGTCTACAAAGGATAATGAGAGTAGGCATCATGAATAATAGAGGTAGCAGAGTCGACAGGTACTACACAGAAGGGTGGCAAAGCAGTTACAATAATATTTGGCTGACAGAAATTAATACCAAAAGAGGAGTAAATTAAGAATAGTAGTCCTCTAGTGGTCAAGTGCAGGAGTGCAATGAAATATAAAAGTTTTAAAGGATTGTTCCAAATATAACTTTGTTGCCTGGCTGATTGCTTTATTAAAATGGAGAACTAGATTTCTTGAAGAAATGAGTGTCTGATTCAAAATCCTTTTCATCTGCACCTGTGTTTATATTTCAAAACACGGAATTTATTTAATGTATTCTGAAACATATAGAAAGATAATTTCTTTTCCCCGATTTTCTATAGTATTAATATAAACATACACCTAAATCCTTTATGCAGTTTTGAAGATTCTCAAAGTAAAATTAACAAAAGATAAATGGCTCACAGATTACAAAGACTGAATTAGTCTGTCAGAATGAAACACTTAAATACAATCTGAAATGAGTGATTAAAAAGCTGAGCTGAACAATTTCTACTATTTTAATGTATTTTTATATCCGTTGATCACTATAGAAGTTTACACTTCAAACAGCAAAATGTTCAAAAGATAGGAAAAGAATGATAGCACATTTTCCCAGAAAAATATGGTCTGCAGTGTAACTTGCGGTAACTTTTATGACTAGTAAAGGAAGTTGTTTCTTCCTTAAAAGGTTACCTAAATAACAGAAAATATTAAATGCATAATCATGAAGTGGAAAGATTGCTTATATACTCTTTATTTTTCAGTTATCACAAATCATTTTAGATTAAAATACAGATCTGCCTCATCCTAATTTTTGTTGAAAAAAAATCCTCCTTCTGCTCTGGTTGTATAAACGTGACCTTAATAGAGACATTCATTGCAACACAGAATGGTTGGTGTTAGAAGGAACCTGCGGAGATCACCTAGTTCAAACCTCCTGTTAGGTCTCTAACCCTGCTCATTGCCCAGGACCCTGCTGTTAGTCCATGTTATGCACTAGCTTTTTAATGATAATATCTAAATTCATTAACAACTCTTTTTCCCTCAACTGCGAGGTATACACTGGGCCAACTACGGTAAGCAGAAAACAAGCTTGCTCTTTTAATGCAGACTTGCATCTTAAGCACACTTGGTTCAACACACACACTCACACGCTCTGCCACTGTCACTCAGACTCATCAGCAACAAAACTACAACACAGCACCCACCTATATGTCATTAATCACATGCTCTCACCTGCAGTTTTCTGGCACTCTGCTCTTGGCTTAGCTGTTTCTCAATGATCTGCTGGTACAGCTTAGCTCTCAGGGTCCGCAGGGCTATTTCCTTGTTCATTTGCTGGGATCGCTCCTGCTGGCACTCAACTGCTAGCCCTTCGTAGAGGAATTTCAGACAGCACAGATCAAACGCCCGTTATAAAACAAACAAACAAAATTAATTCAAACACATGAGGTAAACGAAACCTCCTAAGGTATTGGCTTATAGGCCTGTCAGCTGCAAAATAAAAAGCCACTTGAATTCAAAGGCAAAAAAAATGTTAGTACATTTTTTAACTCTTCTCAGCTCCACCAGGGGTTACTGGATTCAGTGCTAGGGAAAAGCCAGGGTGACTTTACAGTTTCATGAAAAACATAACTTTCTGACACTGCTCCCAGAAAATAGGGTTTTACTCCAAATAGCTATTTCATCTTATTTTGCATAGTCCACAGAAGCACAGTTAAAAGAGTGTAACACAGGTTTTAAGCATCTTAGCCTAGATAAGCACTTAAAGACTGGAAAATTATTTTTAGTAGAGAACGATGTCAAAGCAGTGCAGGACAAACTTAGAGTGAAATAAAGCAACATAAAAGGCAATACAGAGATAATAATATTTCTTTTTATTTCACATTTTAACTCTGAAATAAGAAGTCATATAGTAAACAACAGTTTTCACATCAGCACTGGCATCTCTTGTGTCTAAGAAGATTCTGCATCTGGCAAATAGTAGCCCAGTGACTTCTATTTGAAAACAAATTCTGAAAGCCGGAGTAGCACATTAGACTTCCATTAGTATACCTTCACTTTCCCACTCATCATAGGATTTTAGCAGCTTTATCTACTACCAAATGCAAATCTCCACGTCTCCTTTCTTCTCAGTCCTGTGATTACGAGGTTCCAGTTGCTGGAGGTACAGAGCACTCAGCAGGATGTACTGACACCTTCCATCCTGTCCTTGTCATCCTCGGTTTTGTCCTTCATTCCTCAAAGACATTCTGTTTGCTAAACTGATACTCTGAAGACAAAACTAGCATGAGAGCAGCACATTGGCCATCACGTTGCTGGCACACACTCCTCGTTCATTGCCCTGCAACATGGGCAGAAGGAGAAGGGGATGCTGCCTTTGCCAGGATCGAGCCTAACCCCACAAACTCCCTGTAAGAGGCAACTTGCAGGGTCAAAAGTTTTCATTTCAGGATATGAATTTTGGAAGTGACCCAAAATACAGAATAGTGCTGAACTTACCTGTGGGAAGGTGTACAATTCGCACAGCGCTATCAGTTTTGTTAACATGTTGCCCTCCTGCTCCTTTGGCCCTGAATGTATCTATACGCAAATCTTTGGGATCCACTTTAATATCGACCTAGAATCAAAACGAATCATTATTACCTGTTCACCCTGATATGTTTTGGAATGTCTTTTCAATTACACTCTCACTTCTCTCCCCAAATTACTCCTCTGCAACTGTAATTATTATACTTAGAGAAATTACCACACTTAGAAATGCAGCAGCAAACATCTCTAACATTAATACTTTAAGCAATACTTTAAGCATTTCACGCATTTCACTTTTTTTATGGAGGTGCACTACAGGTCCATGAAAAAACAAGGGGAAGGCATAAAAAAAGGAGGTTTTGTAAAACCAGCTTTGGGAAGGAAAGTGAAAAATAAGCAAATCACCAGACACTACTACTAAAAAGCACTGCCAGGATGTTGTTCAACAAATCAGACCTGATTGATTTTTATAGCAGTGCTTAAAAACATCTAACAGAGGAAAACTGGGTGTATCTAGATCCAAGAAAGGATTGCAGCACAGGAAATAGGAGACCATGGTGACCTGGACCATAGCTTGAGCATGGTGGATGGGAAAGGAACATTCAGACCTGAACAATGTTGCAAGGAAAGCAATACAAGGAAGCAGAAGAGCTTGCTGGGAAAGCCTATCAGATCTGTTTTGGGTTATTTTTGTGTTTAAATTCTGGCTGAATATCTGTGAGATCTCAGAAAGACCTGCCAACATACTTATTCAAACGCAAAGCACACTGTCCTTGATTTAGCAGAGGGCACCATTAATTTAAAGGAAAGAAAAGGAAAAAAATCCCAAAGCACCATTACTATGCAACATCAACTATTTCTTTGGATATATTCCCTGTCTTAATACACTACATAATTTAAAACTGGGTTACTCCTAGCAAGTCAGTTTTGTAGGTGTTGGGGCTGGAATGCTTAACAAAATGATCACTGATTTACCTTCCACTTCAGGTAACAGCAAATGTCTGCAAAGTTGTGTCTGATTATCCATTTAAACATGCAAGGAACCATTTAGCTAGGCACAGAGCCAAGGACTATTGCCTGAGCTTGTGGTTTACTTGCTCAGACTTGCACAAAGCACTTGGGTACCAACAAAATATCCAAACAGTAACAGGGTTTTAAATAACACCCACCCCAATGCCAAAATGGATGATCAAACACCTCCTTGTTGCCCTGATTAACTGTTTACCTCCTCTGGCTGAGGGAGGACAATAACTGACATTGTCCCAGTGTGAATGCGCTGCATTCTTGATGATAGGCCTGTCTCAGGGATCCGCTGGACTCGATGCGTCCCTCCTTCATATTTCAGATGTCTGTAGACGTCATCTCCTGAAATCTGAGCAGCTGCATGATGCAACCCACCTATAGCACACACAAATAGCATACACAAATAATGTGTGTAAATATAGCACAAAAACACAACTTTTAATTTAGTAGCTTTGGAGGAACGTCCAAAGACTTAACGTACCTATCTCAGCTGGCGTATAGTTCAGAATATCAAAAGTCCAAGATTTATAGTCTGCATAGTTCTGGTACATCTCAAACATTTCTTTAGTGAACTGTTGGCAGATGTCACCTAAAAATATAAAGGCACTACAACATAAATAGCAGATCATAAAATGGCAGCCACCACTTTTTAGCTTTAGCTGCAGCTCTAATCACAGTCATTAGACCAATCATTAGATACCAGTCATTAGACAGATTAATACTCTTCTTTAGACAATGCAAATTTATATCATTAAAGTGTAAAAATACACTAAGCATAACCCGTAAAAGCCTTAAAAACTCAGATGAAGATTTGAGGTAATCTTTACTGTGGGGACTTTCTGACCTCCAGTTGTTCTCCCGGCTGTCACTTCTAATATGACAGGACTTCCATCATACTTTTGTTTTGGCACTAGACTCTGGAAAAGCTGAAAAGGAGAAAAAGAAAAAAAAAAGAATATCACTATCTCCTTCATGACTCTGTATCTCGTTCTGATCAAATTTATTGTCAGTCTTCACAAATACCATAGCTTGAGCACACAAAACCACAAACTTGCACTGGTAAACTAGTAACTAGGAATAAAAAACATATAATGGTTATTGCAGCTCGGTGCAGTCAGTGTGGAAATGGGATATGTTGGTGCAATCGCAGGAAAGCTATCTGAAAATCTGATTCCACAAAACCATGTGTCAGGTCACCCTCTCCAGCCCCAACTAACTATGAACATGAAGCAATTAGCTATAAAACATCCTTTTTTTCTTTCTTTTTTTTTTTTTTTTACACAATATTGACTTTACTTTTCAGAAGATTCCATTTCCTATTATCTTAATCTGCATTTCCTATTATTTCTTTTTTTTGTTTTTACACAATATTGACTTTACTTTTCAGAAGATTCCATTTCCTATTATCTTAATCTGCATTTCCTATTATCTTAATCTGAACATAGAAATGAGCTCAAACACAGCGCTTTCCACTCAATCTTTTCAGCTTCTCTGATTATAATTAATTTCCCTGCTCACTGGGAGCTGTCAGCTGAAAAGAAAATGAAAGATTGAAAGTTTCAGTCAGAAACGTTTTCAAGAGCATCCACTCCACTACCAGGAGTAGTTACTAGGTAGTCACACTGGGTCTCAATAACACAGACTCACAGTTTGGCATTTTATTTTTATTCCCTGCAGCATCTGGAGACAGACAAGCAAGCAAACAAAAATGACTGAAACAATGGGCTTCTAAGATGCAATTGTCAGTAAGGAGTGTGCTAATAATTAATGTGCTAATAACACATCTTTCCAGGAAGAATAGAAGAACTGGACTGCTGATCATTAAATGCACATGTCATAAGTTAAGATCAGAAAGGAACATTTTTCTAAAGTCTTTACTTACAAAGCTGTATAATTTCACCTCAGGCTCACCTTTTTGCACAAGGTGTTGATTTTTTTATCAAGGGTTTCCTTCTCTTCTAAGGCAAGCTCTAAAAGTTGTTTCTCATCTCTGCTGTCTAGCTCTAAATAGGAACAGACGTTAGCCAATCTCACTTAGCTTAGAGCAAACTCCAATACAGCTGTCAAAAGACATGCATTACAGCATATAAAAATTGGCAGTGCATGCGGTTCCATCTTCCAAGCATGAAATATCTAATAAGGGCAGCCCAAGCCAGGATGCATATTTCTAACTGATCATATTTTCAGGGTGGAAGTAGTAGCAGACTAGAAGTGAGGTACAAAATATCTTACCTTTGAACCTCTAGCTGCAGGTTCCAAGGCTGCAGCAAGCAGAAGTCAGTGCCACCCAACAGTTACTCGCTGTCAGTTATAACATGCAGACAACTATGTGACCCATAATGACAGTCCAGGCTTAAATCCACAAATGCATTTGATAAAATGCATCAAAAGCATGCCTGGCAACAACAAATGACTCAGTTTTCAGTTTCTCAGGCAATAAATAAAGGCTACTGTAAATAAATAAAGGTTTCCGGCTGTGCCCAAAAAGACTCATGTATTGAACAATTTGTAGCCATCGCATTAGGGTGAACATGAACAATGTGTGTTAGTCGCCTTAGTCACCCTCAGTTGCCTGCTATTCAAGAGATCAATGGGATGTGGGAGGTGTGGACCCAGGTGTCAGCAGGATGTGGGAGACCTCACTCCAACCCTTTGCTTTGCTCAAGGCAATTCCATTCCATCTGCTTGGCACCTGTGTGGTTGCACCGGGAGTACCGTGTCCCATATGAGGCAGGGACACACTGGGGTGAGTCTAAATACCAGATGGCAGGTCAGAGCTGAGCCTGGCATCCCCTGGGCACAACGCAAGAATAGCACGACATGGCAACAAACCAAAGGTGTCTGGATAACCCATCGTTAGTTAAACAGCAACAAACTAAACAGCGTGAGCAGAGATGGAAGAATGGTCTGGGAAGGACTAAATAGTTAAGAGGATCCATGTCCCCGTCCTATCTCCCTGAGGACCTCATCTTTCAAAATATTCACATAACCTGCCCTACGACCCCTCACTTAATCTCTCACATAACTCGTGACAAACTGGGGGATGCGGCTTCACTGCTCATGCTAGAACTAAATCCAACAGCGACCGTGAGGAGTCCAGGTACAGAGAAGAGACTCAGAAAGGGCTCTGAACAGGAGCAAAGGGCAGTTAAATGAATGGGGCATCTGTGATTTTGCTCGGGCATGTGATACAAAGTACAAGCAGTGTAACTGCGCCCTATTCAATTAACTTTTTGGCTGTAATTTTTCTTTCATTTATTTTCTTTTTTCAATGCTAGCTCACTTAATCCCTCCATATCATAATTTATGGGACAGGCCAAAATTCTTCATTACCTTTTTGATCCCAAAATAGCCTTTCTAAATGGAAGTATATTTTTCCACTTATTTTTTTTAAAAAAAACTTTATAATTCTTCAAGAACATTTCAGTTTCAGTTTTTGGCACTCCCCATCTTCACTCCTTTTCCTCTTTCTCCAGTGGAGAAATAAAGTCTTTTTAAACACATGATTTTTTCAAAAGCATGAACATACCCTTTGATTTCAAAAACTAAAGAATATAAATATTTTCTACCTTTCTAAAGGAGATGAATTTTTATGAGTTTTATTTCAATATGGCTTTTACCATTTTATCTCTTCTCTGAGATGCACCATCATCTTTCATCTACTTCCATTTATTGGCCATCCATTTCTCCTTTCCCTTGCTTCACTTCCTTAATGTAAGACCCTTCTCTCCAGGCCACTAAGTCCCTCTATTAATTTAGCATCTATTCGTGTAGGAGAAAGGCCAAAATTTTCTCTCTCCTACTCTCCGCATTGCCTTGCACTCGTAACTGAACAATTTTGGTAAAACACTGCAGCTCTGCTTACTCTGTAAGTTACTTTACTCCCTATGTACTTTCTCATTTCTGAGCAATACCAAAAATGGACAACATATTTATTTTCACTCCAACCTCTATTGTAATGCTGTATTGAGAAACACCAGGCATGCTTCTTATAGAGCCATCAATTTTTATTCCTCATTGGACTTCTCAAATAGCTCCAAATAAGTATAAATTTTTGCCATCTCCATTAGAAGCAGACAAATCAATAACTAGTGTTGAAAGTCCACTTAATTTGCCTGATAAATATCAATGAACTGGGTAGACAGGATCCTATTTCAAATGAGACAGATGAAGTCTGCACATGTCAAATGTCACTGAAATGTCTTCCTTCAGCTCACGCTATTGTTGGTTCCATAAAACAAAATAAAACAAAACTAAGCTAAAACCAGAAACATTTGTAAACTACTACTTCTAGACACATAGTTATAAGAGTCCAGATGGTCCTATTCTCCCAGGGTGGCTGTATTAAGACCTCAAAATGAAGTGAAGCAAGGTAAAAATGAAAGGAAATGGGTGGATTAAAAAAACTTCAGCTGCGTGTAAGCTCCCAGGAACAAATATGACCAGAGAGCATTCCATGATCAGCTTAACACTCACTTTAAAACTTTTCTTAAAGGCCGCATAGTAAAGCTTATCATAAGCAAAGACAGTATTTTATCCTTACCTTTGCGCATGGCTTCTAACTCTTGAACCTCTCTTTCTGCCTCTTTGATTTCTTGAAATACAGCTGCAACTGGGGACAGATCAGCATGTCTTCTCTTCAGGGATTTTTCCTCAAAGTCACTTATTGAGCCAGCATTTAACAGATGACTAACCCGCTCGTATTCCTTGCTTAGAGTCTCTAGATACTTCTGCATAGCCTCGTGCTTCCACAATCCATGAGAATCCTGATGTTTTTTCCTAAGCCGACCGCTAAATGTCAGAGCAAGTCGAGCTGTGTCCAACAAAGATTTTGGCCCCCAGTTGTGCATTCCCATCACATAACCCATCTTCCTAGCAACAGAAGGAAGAGGACAGCTGCGAAGCTGACCATGACAGCAGCACTTGGTGAACCAGCTCCTGAAAAGCCAGACATTGTGGAGAGATTTCATGTTGTTTCTTGTTTTTTTCACCACCTGAAATTAAAAGTAGACAGAACATGGACTATTTTTAATTATCTGTGGAAAGGGCACATTCTACTCTGAAAAGCTGCATCATGCTCAACACATAGCCCCCACTGTCATGGACAAAACTATTCCTGCTTTAGCCCTGGTTTAAGCTGGCAAACATTGTGAGCACAGTTGTACTGACTGGGGATTGGAAAAAAATCACCTCCCTTGCATGATCAAACAATTTTCTTACGCTGCAGAAGCTCTGCTGTACATGCTGCTTTACAGACAGCAGCTTTATTTTGCCATACATCTCCCTGGAAAAAGCCAAACATTTCACGCACTACTGACAAAAGCACAATGTGGCTGAGAGAAGACAAATGCACGCTGGAGATGCAGAATTTTTTATAGAGAACACACAAAATGTGCAGATTTTTTTCGCAAAATTCTACCTGCTGCTGTAATAGGGAATAACTTTGGCATGTGGATGTTTGTGGTATCAGACAGATCTTGCAACAGGTTAGCCAATGGGACTATCCTGTGCATGAAATTACTCACCTATACATCAGCACTGTGTAAGACATGGCATCAGTGTTTTATGTTCCCTCTGTACTCCTTTCGACGCAACCATGAGACATAAATATTTTCATTAAGAAAAGTGAGCAAGAAGAAGCACCTCCGAAATACAATCCCTTCTGACAAACTTAGCCTAACAGCTTTACAGGAAACAGCCTCTCTTTGTTATATCGCCCCAGCAGAGGTCTTTTTTCTTCATTGTACATGACAACATTGTACATCAACATCATGAACTAGACTTGGAATTCTTGTTAGATTGTAAAAATGGATATTGATGCCCAAGGATCTACCAAGAGGTCTAAGCCTGCTTGCTGTACCTGCGTAAGCCATTCTCATTCCAGGACTATTCATGTACAAAAGGTCTAACAAATAACGAGTAAGCACTCCTTAATATATCTGTCAGTACCATAACCCCATCTGTCTACTGCCTTTTAAAAAAAAAAAAAAAATCAGTTTTTAAAATATTGAACTTCTGCAGCAGAGCCTCCTTAAGTACACATTTCCATTCCCTAACATAATGACTTTTCACTCATTCACTCATTCAGTCATTTCACTCATGACAAGAGTTTCTGTACATCTTCAGGCATTTTACTCACACATTACTACAACATTTTAACTACTCATCTGGCCTGTTTTCCTCATCCATTTATTCTCACCCATTTGGCTGACATGGAAAGAACAGCAATACAGAGCAAAAGACAAAGTATTTCAAATCGCTTGCTGACAAATCTGTTCTACTGCCCACAGGATCTGAGAAAGCGAGGGAGGGAGGGAAGGAAGAGCCTTTGGTTTACTTAGTTAGCTGGTAAATGCTATCAGGCCCACAGCAACAACCTCAGGATTATTTTGATTTACAGAAAGCCGACAGCATCTCCATGGACTGTCTAGCAACTAAAAGCAACTGCTGTGCAAGGGATCACGCTTCCCCCATCGGGAAAGCAGCAAAAGGCACAAATCAGTTCATCCTCTGCAATCATGGACTTCGGTCCACAGGGTCACATGGAGACTTAATTCCAAAAAAAGCCCAAATCTGCTGATTTCAATGCAGTTGCTCCTAGGGATTTCAGGCGAACGTGGCCCATCATCTTCTGATCAAGTGTCAAGTCATTAGAAGAACTACCGTTTATTTAAAAAGAAATGTACTTAACTAATAGCTAACTTGCAGTAGAACTTTGCCTGAGCTCTCAAAAGTATAACTTTTGTTTTTAATGCCTGGAGATCCTAAGCAGCTGTGTGACTCAGAGACCTTCAAGGACATCCTAAACTTCGCACAGCTTTGTTTGGTTGAACTTTAAAAAGCTAACTCCGCCTTAAAAAGAGATTTTGTTCCAGCATATTTGTGCAGAAATACAGACACATAAAACTTTCAGGGAGCTGTGAACCTATGAACCATCTACACATGTTTTTCAAATCTGTTCTTAATTTTTTGTTTTTTAAAGTGACATAATTACTACGTGGGCAGCTTAACTTAATCTCAAACCTGAAGCTGGTAAGCAAACGAACAAACAAAAAAAGCAATAATCTTATGAATTTATTAGCTAACTAACTTCTACATTGCTAATGGATTTAGTAGTAAGTCAATTTTCAGGCACCACTTATCAATGTCACGATTTTTCCAAGAGGCTTTGTTAAATGCCACGTCTAATGATCAAAGGTACTATTAAACTCCAGGAAAAAAAAAAATAAATAAATAA
>VZSV01000231.1:49370-78855 GCA_013398735.1 Nothocercus julius | reverse complement strand
TTATCTTTAAAACAAGAGGAAAAAAATTTTGCTTGTCAGATTGGTACTAATGGAGCCCCAGCCTGACCAAGTTTAAGGGTTTTTATGCCAACCTACCTTTCCTAGGGGTAGAGGACATCTGTGCAGTTCAGTGGTAAAATATTGGCCTAAACTGATTGTTTTAGTTATGTAAGAACTTAATGGGTTAGTTTCAATCTCTCTGTAGAGATGAGCATTGTAACTGCAGGAAGCTGTGAGCTGCACTGCTCAGCATGGGGCTGATTCGCTTCGGATGCCCTAGAGGGTTTTTCTTCTGCTGTCTGTGGGCAGTATGTAGATTTTTTTAAAAGACTTAGCGCTTAATAGTGATGTGTTACTTACTGCATGCTTATGGTATGCATCTTAGTAAGACCTTCTAGTACTCATCTTTCTCTCTGCTAAAAATAAATGACTAATTTTAGAACAGTTAAGTGATTATTCTTACTAGTAGCAAGTAAGTTTACAGTACCAATCACATTTTTAAAATGATAATGTAAGAGCTTCTTTAGAAGATCATTTTGTACACAATCTATTCTCTGTTGTATTGTGCAGTGAACCCAATATAACTTCTTAGTTGAGGAGAATG
Organism: Nothocercus julius; assembly: GCA_013398735.1. Taxonomy (NCBI): domain Eukaryota; kingdom Metazoa; phylum Chordata; class Aves; order Tinamiformes; family Tinamidae; genus Nothocercus; species Nothocercus julius. The sequence continues at coordinate 78,251 of VZSV01000231.1, read as the reverse complement.
AAGTTATTCTAACTTCACTGAAGCTCCTGTGGAAGTGTGCTTGCTTTTTAAAGCCTCATGAAGAGTTAAGTGATATGTAACCCCCTGTGCCTGAAGCATTAAGCTTTCACTTGTTCATATGCCACTTCATATACTTTCTGAAATTTAATTTCCTAAAACTTACTAGCTTTGACTCTTTTGATTGTTATCTCTTCCTGCAATACTAGTGTCTATGTAGTCCAAATCCAAGCTTTGAGTTTAAGAATATTGTGATGCACTAACACAGCATATAGTGCTCGGGGCCATTCTGTGATCAAAGCAGGTTTGCTGATTTTAGTGCTATCAGAATATTTGAAATGACTGGAGATGCAATGAGCATTTTGTAAATCAACAAAATATTGTGAATGTGGGAGGCTGTACAATAGGACTTTACAAGCATGTAATGACTTAATCACTTGGAACAGATGTGAGGTGCCTCTGTTAGTATATGAAATCTAAGAGTTTTTGTAAGCACTTTGCAGAGAATTAGCAGTTACAAAATAGGAGACCCAAAAGCTCAGAGATCCCAAGAATTATTTGGGAGTTGCTTATTGTGTGTATGTGGATGTATATACATATGGGAGAGGTTATTAAGAGTCTGATCAAGATGCCTGAACAATAGTGAACCCAGCTTGCCTGGAACTCATGGAGTTCAGTGGGAGCTGTGAAATCACAAGCAGCTGAGTGAATAGTCCTAAGTGTTAACTTGCATGTTTGTGTGTTTGGCAATACAGGACAAGCTGACTTAAAACTAGCTGAGATGTTATTACATAAGTATAGCCACTGCAGCATAGGTAAAACTCTAGCATGTAGGTAATAGTTGTTGTTTCTGTGTATGGCTGTGGTACTGCTAGAGCTCTTCCTGAGTGCTGTCTTAACTTCCAGGTCTGAAAGCTTGTCTTTTCAGCCTTGCTTTCACTCTTCTGTTTTATGTAGCCTAAGCACTCTTCTTTTGGAAGCTATTCACTTGCCTAGAGGGGTGACATTGCTTAGGAGGGAGAGGCTGAGCAGTTTTGGGCTCCCTTCAGCTGCACTTCCTGGTCTCGTAAAAGGCAGGGAGAAAGTGTTGGGAAACTTCCTGGCCCTTTCTTTCACAGGAAGGGAGAAAGACATCAAAAAAGGTTTAATACAGGAAACCTTCCCCTCCCAACCCACATACTTTAAAAGTAGGCCTCAGCTATAATTGGGCTTCTGTGACTTTTTTGGGGAGTGGGAAATGGGATGGACTGGTGTGTGTGTGTGTGTGTGTGGTGGGTGTTGTTTTTTTTTTTTTTTTTTTTTTTTAAAAAAAGTACATTAACTCTAATGTTACTTGTGAATACTGGAGTTTGGTAGCTTGCATTTGGTGTTCTAACTCTACTAAATTTAGAGAGATCTTTTATTTTACATATCTGTGCAAGTTTTAAGCTAGCCTTCGAGTATATTTCTGTTCATGCAGCTTTTCTGTTTGAGAACCCAGGTTACTAACTACATCTTATCTTAAAAATAGGTTTAAGAAATCAAATTTAGTAGTCCATCTAGATGGAGTTGATTTTAGTCTATGATAGTAGTCCATACAGGTGGCTCGGAGGAGGAAGTGGAGTGATGCTGCTTTAGTTGTCCAGACTTTTCTTTTTAAAACAGAAAACTGTTTTCTAATGACTGGTGGTTTCTGTCCTCTACCATGTGGCATATATCTTGTTTCATATGGGGATAATGGGTAATACAGCTGTGGATAGTATCATGCATTTAAATAACTAATGATTTGATTTCTTGGTGTATTCTGTACATTATTCTTGTGTAAAAAGAGGTTTGTTTGCCCAGTTGCAAACATTTTGCTTAAGGAAAGGATAGTCTGTTAATATCCCTGCTGTAAGAGAGGTAAGTCACAGAACCCTTGCAGACATAAGGCATTGTTCTTGCAGATTTGAAAGAAGTGTTTAGTTATCTACTCCCTTTGACTTTAACTAAATTCCCCAAACCTGCCAGGATATCATTTTGTAGTCATAACTTTTTGCTTCTTAGTTCATCTAGGCATTTCTTCACTTTTTCTTTTGTGAAGAAATCTTAAATTGTCTAGCGTGTCCATCTCTCGTCAGGATTTACTTGTTTTTTGTGTTGTCTTTTTTTGTTCCCTGGCTCTTGCAGAACTCTTGGCAGATTCTTTCTCAGATAAGTTATGTATACAAATGTTTATAGGAGATAATGCAAGTGCTCAACTCGATGATTAGGAAGGTATGGTGCTATGTTAACTAAAGTATCACAGGGTGGATGAGTAACAGAGCTGAGGTAGCCATTTAATCCAGGGGTTTGTGGTCGTCTAAAGTCTTAACAAATCAGTGCCTTTAGAGACATTGCTGTTACTAAAACTCTGAAACTAATACACCTGTTGGCTGGGGACCAGTAGTCACTTGTGCTATTGGAGGGGAATATCATAGGAAGAAGGCAGCCTGTGTTCTTGATAATAACTTTCAAAAGGGTTGCTGAAGATAGCTGGCAAAGTGCAGACTGATAGAATTGCAGGGGCTATTGTATTAGACAGACATGCATGTTGATAAGGGAAATTCATACCTAACCTTGGTTAGCGATTCAGGTGGGTCAGATTTGGAGAAGACTGTATCACAAATAGTCCTGTCTTAATTTTCAAGAAGAATTTTAAGAGAAGTTTATGACTGTCATCATTGTCATTTTGTTTATTCATTCTGAACTTCTTGAAGGAAAGATGCTGTCTGGATAGAACAGTAACTTTTCAGAATAAAACCCATGGAGATTTGGCTGACAGTTTTTCTAAATTATTTTTAGTTATTTTGAACAAAGTAAGTGGTAAATAGCAACATGACTTCAGTCATACAAAGCTACTCCTGCAGCTTTTCAGATGAACTTCACCTTTACTGTTGTAACTGTTTCATGATTCTAGAATAATATTCAGTGGTATTCAGTTTATTAGGTAAATGTGTTACATTTGGGAATCCTAATTTACCATAGCAGATCTCTGAGCAGAGTTGTTTGTAAGGGTTGAGATTTTTAGAGATTTTTTTTTAAGTTCTGTTAAAATAGTTTGAGAGCTGTAGTTAAAAGCAGTGACAGTGACACACTGGCACTTTCCTACCAGAGGAGAAGGAATAATTCCTAGAAGTCTAAGTCCATTGCAGTCCTGTATTTGTAGTATTTCTTTTTGTGCTCCTCCTTCCCCCAGCCTTCTTGGAAGAGGGGAAAAAAGTATGAAATGGCATTTTAAAAGGGGGGAGAAACTTAGTAGAAGATTCATAACTCATGTGGTAGCTGTAAAGCGGGCTCCAAACTGGAGGAGCAGTTTTTAACAAAAAGGTGGTTAAACTGTAGAACCCCTTGCTGCAAGATGTAGGTAGTAACTGCTAAAGCTTAGTGGAATCGTGGAAATAAGTCTTCTCAGTTTTTCTGTGTGCAAAGATGCAACCTCTGGTTCAGGGGATTGGTGAACTGCAAATAGCTGGACGCTGAGGGCATTCTGGCGGGAATTGTGACAATTCTCATTTTAAGCATAAGCCTCTCCCTGTGTGCCTGCCATTCTACCTTGACTCTAATAGTGGCCTGTGCCAGGTGAGGTTCTCACCTGATCTTTTATGATTCATACAGTTCTCTTATTTCGTATGTAGTCTGTTACTGTATGAAGTCTTACGTGGAATGTTGTGATGGGGTTATTTTTTTAGATCTGCATCAGTAATTGTCTTGAACTTGTTCTAAGACGTCTGATTAAAAGCTGAACCTTTAAAATTTGAGTTTTGTACGGGTATGTGTATTGGGTCCCAAAAAGCTCTACTCACATTGATAGTTCAATTTACTTGCAGTTCCAGTAGATTTTGGAACACCTACTTGATCTGAGTTCTTGATAGTCAAATTGCAGTTTCATCCTAGGAGATGCAGACTGGTCCCTTTGTACTTAGAGTGTATTTTAATCTGTAGTCTGAGTATAAAAAGTGTGACAAGACCATGACTTGTGAAATTTCTAATGTTGCTCCATGTGTATTCATGAACTGTAGAGGGATGCTCTGTTAACTCAGTGTGAGATGCTAAATACCTCTTTAAAAAGAGCTTTTTACTAAATCGTCTGTGTTATATCTGCTTCTTTGCGTTAAGCAAAGGATATCCTAGGGATTCAAGGTTTACTGAATGTGTGTGCAGCACAGAGTAGATGTTAAATTAAGGTATGTACTTTAATAAGCAGTTTCTCCCCATCCCCCTTTCTCCCACCCTGAAAATGGTATAGTTCATAGGGTTGCTGAAGAATATCCCACTGAAAGATTGTGACATTTGTTTAGCATATATGTTCAACATGATAATAAAAACTATTAGTCAACAATTAATTCTGCCTAAGTGCAATATTGTACAGAATACTGTGGTTATTGTACAGAATACAGATGGAAGTTGTGTTTTATGTAATCTGTAGGTTTGAACTTTATTTTTTTCTTTGCTGATTAAGGCAAGGAAGGCAGTCATATACAGAGGGTTGTGATAGTAGAAGGTTATATGTTACAGCAGCATTAGTACTGTGATGACTAAAATACTACCACTATATCTGATCCTGGCCACTTGATCTATTTTGCACCACCATATGTAGCCTGGGACTTATCTCTGTTCTGCATGGCCAAGTCCCCAGATTTGGGGCAGGGGGACTAATGTGGCCTCTACACTTTCACAGTTGAAGTGAGAGGAGCTGAAGGTAGGTTGGCTTCCACTTTATTTCAGCTAATGAGCTTAATGCTGCTATTTGATCTGACTGTGAGAAAAACAAAACAACCCCCACAGCTCCTCCCTGCCTCCCAAAACTATTCTTATTCTTTGAATGTAGTGTAACAATTTATTTGGCTTTCTTGTGGACATGTGGTATTATTTCAGCAACAACTCACTTCAGAACATTCAGAAGCCTGAGGGATGGAAAGTGCAGAAGGGAAAGCAGTTATGACAATTGCAGCCCTGTCTTAGTAGCCTGTCGAGGTTACTGCTTTAGATGCCTGAAAATTCCCTCAAGTAGGTGTTAATGTGTGAGCAGGATAATGAGATGTTCTTCAGCTCTCAAACTGCTCATCTATATGTTAAACTTTAACATGTTGAAAATATAACTGTTCTCTCAACAAAACACTAGTTTTGTCTTGAGATGGCAAATGTTTTGTCTACTGAGGTGTAGAGTGTGCAAACATAGGTATTGTGTAGTGTCGTAGTTTTGCAAGTAGTTAAGCATAATTTACATATTAATAGCATACAGAATTGAGCAGCGGTACACAAATCATTTTGTTTGTAAGTAATCTTAAGGAGCCATTCCAAGCTCCATTTCTGTTAATATTCAATCTAGATTTTTTCCCCCCTTTTAAAAGGTGGCATATGACAGCTTAGTAATTTCGATTAAATTTTGTAAAACCTTAAGTAGAAAAAGCAGTGCAAACTAAATTATGCACCCTTCTCTAAGTTGTTGTTTTCTTCCTAATAGTTTTTTTTAAACTTTGTTTATTTCCTAGAAGTTGTACTACTTGATGTCTAGTGTGTTAAACAGCTAAACTAGACATCATTCTCTATATAGTGCTGTAGGCAATGTTGGCAAGTAGATTTTTATCTTTAGGTTAGTGTTGGAAAAAAGGAATAAACCAAGATGAGACATTTGATAAAGGAAATAACATCCTTCCTGAAACATCTGGTAGCATAAGTGTTAGATGGTGTTTTAGCCTTGCCAAAAGCTTCCCTTGAGGTTTCAGTGTGTAAGAATTAAAGCCAAAGCACAAATATATGGCAGGAAATTATGGCCATAAAAGGGCTGATATTGAGCACAACAGAGAAAGCCCTGTCTTGGAGAGGAGGGGGAGGAGGGGGACAAAAAAAAAAAGCACACTAGCTTGAAATTTTAATGCATCAAAGCTTAATTCAGTGGGACTGATATATAAATGAGTGCATGTAATCTTTATTTGTCCTGATTAGCTCACAACTTCAGAATACATAATGGAGCCACCAGCTTTGTCAGCTTGGAAATTTTCTTCCTTACTACAATATAGAACAGTTTTGTGTGGCATTGAACTCTGGTCTTCTCTAAATAAGTTACAGGTAGAGCATGGTGCGCTAATATGTGGTCTGACATACAAATTTAAAAGCATTCTTTTTGGTAAATTTGGACATGTTAAAACTCAAGGCTTCTCAATGCTGCTAAATCTGAAAGCCTTTCAATATGTCTGTATGTATTGATGATGACCATAAAAAAGTCTACATTGCTTAGCAGAGCCAAGGATGGCAGGAAGGCTCCCAGCTAACATCAGCAGTTATTTCTGGTGTAGATGTGTGCTGAGAAATCACCTTTTGACTGACTGACCAACAAGGCTATGTCATAATCAGGAGAATAAAATGAAAGTGATGAAAATCTTGTGTTTCTGTAACCTGTCTTTGGTGATGACACGAGTTCCTCTTCTGTCTGGTAACCACTACTTGGGTAAGAGATGTTATGTTCTGAGACTGATTTGCTACTGATTTACTGATGCTTGGGCTTATAATCAAGGTCTCGGTTGGAACATGAGATCACGTATACTCATACCAAAGATTAAGCCTCTTTCAAATTCTAATACTGTATATTTTGCTCAAATTATACCTGCTTAAAATAACTTCCTAGGCGCTTGGTTTTTGCCCTGTACTGAGAGGGAACACCTCTTAGAGAGGTGGGAGGGGAAAAATAAGTCAGAATAAGGATAATACCTTAAGTAGTTAATCAGCCTCAAGTGGCTCTTGAGCCAGATAACTTCTGTTACATGGTTTTACTCACATTACAAGGGTCCTGGAAACATGGAGGGATGGTCATGCTTTGTTACTTTAATACCTAGCTGAATAAACGTAAACATACCAAAAGCATTGTTAGTAGTGTCTTAAGACTATTTTTTTAAGAAGGTAGTAGTTGTCTTAAGGGGCCGTTTTCCCATCTTTGCTCTTCCTTTAGAGAGGTCCCAAGTTTGCATCCTGTGTATTTCAGAAGGAGGTGGGAAATTAGTTTTCAGTTTACCTTTTTTACTATTGTCTAAATAGTTATGCTGTGGCAATTAACATATTTGTCTCTGGGAATCTCAGTTCATGCTGTCAAAAGTCAGTTGGACAAGGCACTGAGCAACCTGATCTAATGTCAAGGTTAGCTCTTTGTTTTGAGGGTAAATATCCAAAGATACCTGCCAACTAAACTCTTCTGTAGTTAGCTCCTTACCATGCACTCTGGGAAAGGGATTTTTGTTTGAATACCGTAGCTAGGTTATCCAAAAGGGAGTCTAGGCACGGGTTTGTGCCGCTGGTACCCTGGTAGCTGTATCATGGTGTGTTATGGCTGCAGAGATGTTGAAGCATCTGAGGCTGCTTTGAAAAAACCTTCGAATAGGCTGGTGAAATGGGATGTTGATAGGAATGTTTGGTTTCTTTAAGCCTCTCAGATTTCTCAAGAGTTCCCTTGGTTCTCCAGTTTAAAGATTTCAATATCAAAGTAAAGGCTTTTACATGTTCTTCCTATTTCTATTGTAAAGGAATTATTGGCTTGATAAGTAACAAGAGTTAGATTTCAGCAGAGATCATGAGGTAGAACGTTAGCTGCAAGTAAATGAAGGCAGATAATGTTGTGAATGCTGAAGAGAGGCACAGTAATATGAATAGTCGTTCAACTGGCACTCATTAGTGATCTAATTGCTGCTACCTTACTGAAAGAACTGCTGCATGTGTACTACTGTTTTAAGACACTCTGTTTTCTAAAAGCATTTCTTTAAATTGTAATCTATCTTTTTTTTCCCTGCACAGAAATGCTATGAACAAAAACAGTATAAAAATGGACTCAAGTTCTGCAAGATGATCCTCTCTAACCCGAAGTTTGCTGAACATGGAGGTAACTGCAGACCTCAAGAGATTTCTTTTTTCCCTTCCCCCTTCTCCCTCTCATGAGTCTAAATATGCAGTCAGTCTATTTCATAGTGCAGGGGAAGAAATAATCCTGTCACTGAGTATGATTCTATCTTTAAGATTGAATAATACTCTGATTTTTCAGTCTTGATGTATTCAGACTAAGTGTCTGTTAGCTCATCCTGAAGCACTTGTGTGTGATGGGATGGTGAAGATGAAAATATGTGGTGGAAGCACCCTTCAGTTAAGCCTCCAAGTAAGTTGCCTTTCTAGGTTTCCAGATCAGAGTGCTAGTGTATGGGTGTATTCTGCAAATGTGTGTGTGTAGGGTGCTTTTTTTCCTTTTGTTTTTAAAGGTGTTTTTTTTTTTTCAAGGAATTAAGAATCTTGTTTTCCTTGACAACTGAGTACTCTGAATTTCTCTACTGCAAATCAAATTGCTACTTATAAGGGACATAGATAAGTGTAATAATTTTGATGGTGAAACATGGTGCTAAAGGTAATGTGAAAATGTGTTTCTGCTAAGTGTTGCAGGAAATCAGATAGGAAAATGTGGCATTTATTTATTTTTGTCAGCTTGTTCCTCCATAAGATACTGTAGCTCTGGTATGTTATGCGGCTCCAATTGCTTGTTTCAGGAAGTCTTTCCTTCTGAAAGTGTGTGTGGGGTTTTTTTCTTGTGTGTCTGCTATTGAAGCATTCAACAGCTCTGTGTGCACGTATTCTGTCACTAAAATCATTTTGCTAAGATTTTATGGTCAGATTGGGAAAAGTTGGTGACTAATCCTTCTTGTCTGATTCTTCCATCAGTGCCTGCTGTTTCTTGGTTGTCCTCGTTACTTTTGTAGAGACAAAAATACAATATCTAAGCTGCTTCAAAGCTGTAGAGATCCCTGCTTAGCTCTGTGACCTAATGCACTTTTCTCTAACACTAGCATTTCTATAACCTCTTGCTATACGTTTCTATGGTCTTGTCCTGGGAAAGTTTGAGGCAGCAACAGCAGACAAATAGCTCCCTTGGCAGTCCACATATTACTTGGGCTCTGAGCCACTAATGGCTTTGAAGCTTGGAAGCAAAGCCTGGAATGAACAGCTGAAGCAGAACTAAGCCAGTGAAATGATCTGATGGGAAGCTGCACTGTTGTCACACTAAGAAGTTAGAAACTTCTAGTGAGAAGGTGACAAACGTTGCTGCAGTTGGACACTTGCCTGCCTTTGTTCCTGAAGGTAGGAGGAGACTGAACCCTGCACTCAGTAGGGATACTGTTTTTGAGACTCTCTGATATTACTGATGAGGTAACGTTCTGGCTTTCTGCATTCTTAGAGTCTGTTTTTAGGAGAGTTTTAACAAAACAAGAAAACCCCAAACTTTGGTTCCTTTCTTGGTTTACTGTTTACTTAGGTAAACTTCTGCAAAAAATCATGTTATAAGAACAGGTCTATCCATTAAATTTCAAGCTGACTTTCTAGTACTAGGATGAAAATGTGACTAATGTGCTCTCTTTAGCAGAGGCCAAAAGTGATCTCTTACTTAGCAGGGAAAAAAGCATGGCTCTGTAGTAGCTTTTGGGCATATGTGTAACTTATTTTCCACAAAGTTCCCTGAAGATTGGTATGGAGGAACAACAGTCATACCAGCATATCATTGGCAATTGTTTGCCTCTTTGAATACTGGCAAGTTTTATCAAATACATGTTTTGAAAAGGTCTTGTGCCTCAAAAATACTGTACAAGGTAATATGTTACTCTTAACTAAAGTTTTATAAGCAAGTTTTTCATGGAGAAGGTGATTGACAGATCTTTATTTTTTTATGGCATTATAAAACCTAGTGAAATTCTTCATGTTTTGCCTACCTTGAGCTCTAATGTACAAAGAGAAGCTCTCTAAAATGTCTTTGGCTTATTCTTAACTGCTTTAAGAGAGTTAACTGTTACATTTCTTTATTGATAAAGCTTGTGTTGTCTGTCACATTTGTGTGATGCTCTGGTCTTTTTAAGACTGATCTTTAAGAAAGGAAAATACTGTGTAACAATCTTCAGCTGTGCTAAGCAGCTACCCTGACCTAAATTTATCAGGTATTGGGGAACTCTGTAGCAACTTCAAAGGATATCTGTACAGTGGAACTGACATATGGGAAGTCAAACATAAGCATATGATATTTCTTACAGAGACCCTGGCTATGAAAGGATTGACCTTGAACTGCTTAGGGAAGAAGGAAGAAGCATATGAATTTGTTCGTAAAGGACTTCGTAATGATGTAAAGAGTCATGTCTGTATCCTTTGTAAAACATAGCTTGACTTTTTTTGCTGTATGTTTTCACTTTTGTATATAAGATTCTGTTGCTACACAGTACATATTTCTGAAGTACATAATGTGGCCTATGTACAAAAGATGTATGTAGTGAATATTAATTTGTAATAAGGTTTTGTTTCCTTTCTTCAATTCTGTAGAATCCTTAAGAGAAATGTCTCTTGTATATATCACCAGAAGACTCTCTCACACTTGCTTTTTTGCAGAAAATAACTACTACTAGTAAAATCTGGCCTCTTCTAAAGGTGTAGATTTCTTAACAAGATATTAAGAATTCACTGACACTAAGACTTAGCAGGTCAGGTACTTTCATAGGGCATTTGGACTGCTTTAGGTGTACTGGTTTGACACATTTCTAGAAGCTTGTCTTGCAGAATTGTGTACCCATGAAACACTATATCAGCTCCACAAGAGCTTTGAGAGTAGTTTGGTGGTTATGCAATGTCTAGGAGGCTATTTTTGACTTAAACTAAATAGCTGATTTGCCTTGTGCACTTCAGGTGTATGCAAAGTCTCTTGGGGGTCAGACTTCCTCAAAAAATCTTGAAGTTTTTACCATCCAAAAATCTTTTAAATATATCACAGTTGAAAGAAATGTTTTTCAATTACTATCTGGTTTAGCGAAAAGGTTTGTCGTTTGTACTCTTCCTATATTAAACCTCCAGGGAGACTGAGGTTGAAAAGTCCCCAAGCACATGGAGGACATTAGGGTTACTGGAGATCTGCCATATAACAAACAAATATAACTTGTACTTCTTGATCCATAGGAATTTAATATGTTAGATCTTGAAAGCTGAACATCTAAGGAATACCAAAGCTGTTTTCATCTGTGTGTAAGGACTCTGGCACTTTAAATTAGGAGAATAAAATATCCAGGATATGTGGGAGGAGAGCTTGAGGGTTCTGGTTTCCTAAGTGAAACAACAGAGTAGCATCTATCAGCATCCCTAACTCTTAAAATTATTGAGAAGACTTGCCTGTAAATGCTGGAGATCTTGCTGGAAGAATCTATGCTGTTTCAAGTCTGATTTGAGGGGTGAGGCAAGGAGACTCTTTTTTTTTTAACCTAAAATCAGGGAAATTTGAGTTTAGTGGATTTTAATTATTGTTTTACTCTAGAGGGCTGTAAGGGCTTTCTGTCTTCTGACTTCAAAGAAAGTGTAAACTCATCTGAATCCCCTTAGCCACAAACATTCTTTTTGTTGGGCTCTATCCATGGTAATAAACTGTCTAGCTCTTCCATGCAAGCAAGAAGGTTCAGCTCTCTATCTTCCACTGTACCAGTCTAGTTCTGCAGAGTCCCATCATAAGCTGTGAGTTATTGATCCATGCAGAAATACTTTTCTCATTAGTGGTATTTCATGAAATAGCAAACCTGTTTTATTATTGCACTTTAAAAACAACTGCTGTAACATTAGTGTTGCTATGTGAATCTCTCCTGATGGTGAGCTGTAGTATGTAGGAAGAATTAAGGCTAGAAGTCAACATACTGTAGTCCATGAGAAACGGACATCTGAGGCTTTTTTTTTTTTTAATAAGTGTTCCTCCTATGTCATTTGGGAATGCCTCTGATCAGCCATGAGGTTTTAATGAAAGCTTGAAGCCCTGCTTATCCCCAGTATAACCAGAGTAGAGCGCAGGAAGTTCTCTAAAGCTTAAATAGCCTCTGATTTATATGACCTTAGTCCTTGCCCTTTGGATTAAAGGGAAATGTTGGGTGTATCTACTCAATGCATCTGCATGTTTTTATTTCTGTGTACTAGCTTATGTGCCTATGGTTTCTTATATCAGTTATGATTTTTCTTTTTAGAAAGACATTTTGTAGAGGGTGATAAAATACAACTAATCAGTCTTCTGAATTGCGGAAGAATAGAAGAAAGTTTCAGTTCTGCAGCATTAAGCAATTCCCCTTAACTTGCCTTGAGGGTTGGGGGATACTAGCTGTTTAAAACTGTTCAAGAGTACAGAAGCTTTCTAATCAAATCATGAATGAATTTTGGGCCATTCTGGGCATGACTTGAATCTTAGTTGGCTTAGAGCTCCTGGCTTATTTTGAGAGTAAATGTTATAGAAGACCATGTGTTGTATTTTCAGGATATTTTAGGCACACACGGAAAATTACACCAATTTATTGTAGGAGACAATTCTGGTATCTTGCTTTATTGGCCACTATCAGCTATTGTAATTTTTTTAAACTTAGTAGTGGTACAGACTTAGTTCTAGATGTGTGATTGCTTGTAGTGGTTTCTAGTGTGTTACTCAAGACATCACTTCAGTGTTAAGTACCCACAAATTCTTTTGGACTGAACCTTTCTACTCAAGGTTCTACTGCTATTTCATGCACCTGTTTTATTAAAGTACTACCTGTGCCTTTGATCCATGTCCAGAATGCTTGAACTCAAATACAGAAGATGGGGCTTATAGAAAAAAGTAAGGGTGTATTAAGTTAACTTTTACAGCTATGCCCAACATCATGTTCCCCTCTTTTCATCTTCAGTTTTAAATCATAATGGCCATAATAGAAGACAGTCACAAAGATACATGAATTTTTTTGTAATGCAGCCAGATGAAATGACTCTGTGTTCTTGTAGGAACATAAAGCAGAGCCACTTGCTTGTGGATTAAAAGTTTCCTTCAGTTCAATTGTTGCAAGCAACCTCTCTCTTTTTTAGTTTTGCTGGGGCCCTGTTTATTATTCCTCATAATTACAGGTCTGTTTTATCTCAATATCTAGAACTTCAGACATTATGTCCTTCTCAGAGAGAAGGAATTTATTTATTTAAATTGTAGTTGTGCTTCCTAGGTTAATCTGACTAGGTTAACCCATTTAAATTTTTGATGTGCTTTTTCAACTTACTTTAGAATGAAAAACTTCAAAATGGATGAGTCTTTGGAGGGAAGGGCTGGGTCTGGGATTGTTTCAAGTCAGTAGAATGGGAACTCCTGTTAAATTTTGGGCTGTTAGCCCTATGAGCTATTTTTGCCATTTTTCTAATTGGGAGTGGCTGCAAGATGCATATACCTCTTCCCAAGATTTGTGGTGTTTTGCTCCTTTAAGAAGGCATGTGGAAGAAGTTCATGAGAGAGTTTTGAGTTACTCTTAATGTGAAGATCAAAATAAATTAAGAATTACTACTGGAGAAGATGCTGCCTCAATGAACTGGTACTAACCTGGAGTAGCAAGTGATACATCTTGTCAAGTAATTTTTCTTTTTATACAGTTCTCAGGCTGACACAAACACACTCTGTGTAATGTGTTGCTATGACATCTCTTGGTTTCATGCTTTGAATTCAAACTCTTTCTAGGGTAAACAAGGTTGCGTGAGAAGAAGTCTATTGAAATGACACAGTAGAGCTGGAAATCTAGGATGCTTTGAATCTGACGAGAATGTTTGGCAACCAAGAAGACAGGCATGCTAAAATTTCCCATTTCAATCAAATATACCTCTGTTTATCCCTTACTGTGAGATCACAGAATCACAGAATGGTTAAGGTTGGAAGGGACCTCTAGAGATCATGTAGTCCAACCCTCCTGCTCCAGCAGGGACACCCAGAGCACGGGGCACAGGGTGGCAGCCAGGCGGGTTGGGAAGATCTCCAGAGAAGGAGCCTGCACAGCCTCTCTGGGCAGCCTGTGCCAGGGCTCTGTCACCCTCACAGGAAAGAAGTTCTTCCTTACATGGAGATGGATCTTCCTGTGTTTCAACTTGTACCCATTACCCCTTGTCCTGTCACTGGCCACCAGGGAGAAGAGTTTGGCCCCATCCTTCCTACATTCACCCCTCAGATACTTGTACATGTTGATCAGATTTCCTCCCAGTCTTCTTTTCTCTAGGCTAAACAGGACCAGCTTGTTTAGTCTCTCCTCATATGATATATGTTCCAGTCCTTTAATCATCTTTGTCTCTCTTTGCTAAGTCCTGTCTAGAAGCTCAATGTCCTTCTTGTACTGGGGAGCCCAGAACTGCTCACAGTACTCCAGGTGCAGCCTCACCATAACTGAGTAGAGGGGAAGATCCCCTCCCTCGACCTGCTGGCAACACTGCTCCTGATACAGGCCAGGATCCCACTGGCCTTCTTGGCCATGAGAGCACACTGCTGCCTCATGGTTAACTCATTACCAACCAGGACTCCTAAATCCTTCTCTCTGGAGCTGCTTTCCAGCAGGTCAGCCCCTACTCTGTACTGGTGTCTGGGGTTATTCCTCCCCAGGTGCAGGACCCTGCACTTGTTCTTGTTAAATCTCCTGAGGTTCCTCTCTGCCCAACTCTCTAGCCTGTCAGGGACCCTATGAATGGCAGCACAGCCCTCTGGAATGTCAGCCACTCCAAGCAGTTTGATATCATCTGCAGACTTGCTGAGGGTGCACTCTGTCCTCTCGTCCAAGTCATTGATGAACAGGTTGAACATCATTGGGCCTAGTACTGACCTCTGGGGGACACCACTGGCCACAGGCCTCCAACTAGACTCAGCCCCAGTTTTCTTCTGGGCTCTGCTATCCATCCATTCTGCAATCCAGCTCACTTCTACTTGTCCAGTCCACACTTACAGAGCTTTCCTATGAGGATGTTATGGGAGACTGTCGAAAGCCCTGCTTAAGTCAAGGTAGGCAACATCCACGGATCTCCCATTGTCCATCCACCCAGTCATCCCATTGTAGAAGGCTATCAGGTTCATCAAACATGACTTCCCCTTGATGAATCCATGCTGACTACTCCCGATGACCTTCTTTTCCTTGACATACCTAGAGATGTTCTCTAGGATGAGCTGCTCCATCACCTTTCTGGGGATGGAGGTGAGGCTGATTGATCTGCAGTTTCTCAGGTCTTCTGTCTTGCCCTTTTTGAAGGCTGGTGCGACACTGGCTTTCTTCCAATTCTCTGGCACCTCCCCTGCCCTCCATGACCTCTCAGATAAACCTGACCTTGGAGATACAGAGGCTTACTGAAGTTGCAGGTAGGCAAGTAAGGAAGAATAAAACTTCTCCAGTAATTGTTTTGGTAGAGTGAAACACTTTTGGAATCCAAGTTTGATGTAATTACAGTAGTATGTTAAAACAATATATCTTTAGGAATGTTTTTTCTTGAACAACAGTTCTTTCTGTTATTGAATATTTTGAAGGGGTTTAATGAATATGACTTTACAAGTTATTGAAAGTGATTTTTATTGCTTAATTTTATTGTTAATTTGGAAATATTTAATGTTTAAAAATGTGTGTCAGTAATTTGTGGTAATAAAGCTAAATTTACAACAGTACTGAGCTTCAAGGAAAATACCAAATTGGTTGATCTGTAGCACATGCACTACAGTTATTTTGAGAGTTATGCATCTTCCTTAACGTGTGTTAGGTTGGCATGTGTATGGCCTGTTGCAGCGTTCTGACAAGAAATATGATGAAGCTATCAAATGCTATCGGAATGCACTCAAACTAGATAAAGATAATCTCCAGATTTTGAGAGATCTCTCTCTTCTGCAGATTCAGATGAGGGATTTAGAAGGATATAGAGTAAGTATTCTATTAACATTCCTGTTCTATTACTGTTAGTATTATTCTGTTACTTGATTATTAACTTTGTCACTAGTAATTCTGTTTATAGTTTTGTTTACTATTTCAAAGTAGAAAGTGTTTTGAGCTCTTGTTGAAGAAAGCATGGAGATAAATGGCAATAGAGCTTTATATAAAATTGAGAATAGACCCCAGAAGTATAGATACTCTGTACAATTATTTGTGGATTAACTGTTAATTCTCAAGTTCTCAACTGATTTAAAATCATTAGACTCTTAACAAGTATTTGGCACACACTTTATTTTGCTTAATCTTGACTTGGGTCCCTACTGTTTACTTTTCAACTTCATTAAATTAAAACAAAAAGACTTAAAATTATAAGACTTTTTTTTTTTTTAAGGTATATGCTTACTGTGTTGTTGTGAAGTACTGCAAGCAGTGTTTTGGTGATACATACTGGAGTTATTCTTGATTCAGATTGTTATCTGTACATATGAATTTTTAGATTGTGTAAAAACAGCTGTGAAACAAGAGCAGTATTGTCAGTAACTTTATTTCCCTAATCCTACTGATTTTTAGTTTTTATTCATTTGTACTTATGAAAACAGATATCACTATGGTATAGGAAACAGGTTTTTTTGCAAAAATCTGTTCCTGTGAAAGGGAATTTCAAGAAAAATAGTGAATTCATGAATTTGAAATGTTTTACATAAATCTGTCTTTTAGAGAATCTTGAAAGACCCTACATTCTGCTGCTAAAACTGCCTTGAATCTATCTTGAAGGGTGTTATTAAATACTGTGGACCTTTTCCTCCCTGTCTCCAAGCTGTGTTAATTCATGGTTTACTGTGGGACTGACACCAGGGATGTGTAAAACAAACAAACAAAAAAATTGTTTTACTGAGCATGTAGGGAAGCTTATTTTGTGATGCTGAAGTTCTTGAATCCCAGCAGACGTTTTCATAGTAAAGTCTTAAAATGCACCTTACAATCAGGAGTTTAAGAGGTGACTAAAGTGATCTGGCTGTCAAAGGGGAAAGATGTTGTTTATGTTTCGTGTGAGGTGGTGATCTGGACTTTGGGCTGTGGCATTAGCTGGCCTTCATTAAGTAGGGTAGATTCCCTGACGAGAGGGCAACCCTCTGGCTTATGGAGTTGGACTGGGTCAGGAAGGGGGCATCTGACCGGTGTCAGAACAGTGTTAGGATCAGAACCTTGGGCTTCGGGATGAGGAGAGCGAAACTGTTCTTTCAGTTGTAGTGAATTCCAGCATGTATTTTTTGGAAAGAATTTAGGCCCTTAATAGGTATCTTCAAAAATATTACCTTTTGTGTAACAACAGATTTTTTTGTGTGTGTGCTTCGTGCTGTAATTCCTGCGTTTCTGATCTAGTCCACAGGTTTATACAGCAAGAACATGCTGCTTTTCACTGTATTGGTAGAATTCAACAAAACTGCTGAACTTTGAACTTTTAAAAGACCTTTTGAAATATTATTGGTAGTAGCACTAAATCATCAAAATTATTTAATGACCTTTTGATGTCCATGGTAACCTAAATTGCTTTCCTTTTACTCAAGGAGACAAGATATCAGCTACTCCAGCTGCGTCCCACACAACGAGCTTCCTGGATTGGATATGCAATTGCATATCACTTGTTGAAAGACTATGATATGGCCTTAAAACTACTTGAAGAGTTTAGAAAAACCCAACAGGTAAGACTTGATATTACAGAAAGAAAACGTTCTTGACCAGAGGGGTTGGACTTGATGATCTCTAGAGGTCCCTTACAACCTCAACCATTCTGTGATTCTTTGGTTCACTTTTTGTATAAAAGAGGCCATCTGAATAACTGTACTTAAGAACTAGAAATTCCTGGTTGTGAGGCTTCTGCTTTTAACATTTAACTCCACGAAATCTCTTCCCAGCCAATAGCAGCTGATGCACATTATATAGGCTTGCTTGTTTCCTTGCAATAGGCTCTTAGCATTGAGGATGTAAGAACAGGCTTGTGTGGAAACTTAATAACTTAGTATTTGTGAGACTTTTAGTCAAAAGAAACTTCTAACGAACCTGTGTCCTGCAATAGAGCAGGTAAAGCTTCAGAAAGTCTTATTGGATGCATGTTCATTCTTGTCCTTGCTTGCTCTTGTGCATGTTCTTGCTTGCTCCACACATACTGTCTCTCCTGTCTACCCCATCTTTTTGTTTTTTTTTTTTTTTTCCTGAGGTTGTCATTATGCACTTAAAATCTGTGCTTAGTGTCAAAGCAGCATGAAAGGAGAGTTAGCTGTATTTTCTTCTTCTGAGGAAAAAAAAATTGGTGTCACTGACACTTGTTGGAATAAATCAAATTGTATGATGCTGACGTTACTGAATATAGTCTCTTGAGAGAGGTATTATTCACTTATTCATTATTTATAATTCCAAACCATAAATTGACTGAACAGAATGGATGTATTGATTATTCTGGAATGTAGAAAGAGAAATGGACATCTCTGGCTTGGAAGTCATGCTGGAAATATACAGCAAAATACCTTTAGATTGTGTGTATTTAGTGTGTAATTTTTTTTTAAGCAATGTCATATCCTATATGAAAATGTTTAGTTTCTGGCTCTCAGATTGCTGACATCCTGATGATACATGATGCAGTCAACAGAAGACATTGCGAGCCATGGACATATAACCTGCTACTTGAAAAGAGCAGTAACACCAATGTCGCATAAAAACTTTAAACAAGGAAATTAACTGAAAATTGGAGCATCATCTGAGTGTTTTTCAGCAGAAAAAAAATCATTGTTTTGCCGTGAGTGAAAAAAGTCCATCTGAATTTCATTTTGAATTAAATGCTGAAATTAGGAGTAATGTATAATAGACAGTAAAAGGAAAAATTGCTAGTGAAGAATTGTAGAGGAAATTGTTAGAAATTCCAAGAACTAAGAGAATTTAACGCTAGCATTGGTCCTTTGGAGAGAATGGAGATTATATTGTTAATGCTCTTTTTTTAGAAGAGTTGTGTGCACACGTGCTTGGTATGCAGGAAGAGTCATGATGTACCTTCAATGTGGCGGCTAAACAAAGTTTAAAGGACTTGTCCCACTGAAAAATATTTCGAATCTGTGGAGTTGCAGTCTGTGCGAGTTATGGTTGGTCGGTCTGTTTTTTAATATATAGGAAGCTTTCATAAATCGAATAAAACAGTACGATGTGTTTAACTGTTGCTTATCATAATGCTGTTCACAAGCAAATTAAGAGAAGCTGATCAAGTATGAAAGGACAGAGGTATGCCATAAATGTCAGACTAGTTTACTGAATATTGGTCATGTCAAGCCTTCTGTCTCTTTTTTTTTCTGAAACAGCTATAAACAGTTATGTGTTATATTGTCTGCTCTTCCTCTCCTGCTTCATTTTCCCTGCTACCTCCCTTCCCCCCCAAGATAAATGTATATTAGTTTCCATTTCTCTTGCAAAAATAAGCTGTGTGTGCGGTGGTCTTGTGCAGGTGTACACAGAGCATGACCACTTGAGAGAGATGGCTGTGCTGGGTCTAGAAGAGCGCCTGGGCAAATTCTGATCTTATTTTTACCATATTTATCTCTTAAGAGCTCCCAAATCTACAGTCTCTGGATATTTACACATGGATGCCTTGAGTTGTGCACTGGTGGTACGTGATGGTTGTACATGATTGTGCATGGTTGTACGCTTGTGATTTAAAATGATTGAGTTAGAGAATTTCATGGATCCTTGGGAAGATGCACTTCTTTCTGACCTTACTTTCCACATATCTCTCCTCTTGTCCCATTCTTTGAATTCACTCAAATCTAATATATGGACTTGGGTAACTTAATTGAATACTCTGTCATTGGTCAAGCTTTTAAAAGCAAGCTTGAATAACTGAAAGGTTTCCATGTTACTGCTGAGTGGGAATCTTCATCAAACCAGTGTTTCTGCAGAGTTTCATGGCAGTTTGTGTTAGGCCTGATGTAAGTGTCTCTTTACCACTGTTAATGAGTAAAGAAGCAACTGAAAAATATATTTGGTAAAAGGTCTCGCTGTCATATTGGTAAATAATGATAATGTAGGGCATCTGCATATGTTTGCTTAGATTACTCAGGAATCTCTGCCCATTTAGATGTGATTTAAAAGGGATTATTGTAGGTTACTGACTTAGGATGCTCAAATGAATGCATCTGAAGATGCTCACATGCACTGTTACATAACTGAGCTAGCCGTCTGCAAGCTGTTGCCAAAAGCAGTAGTGTGACCTCTGTCTCCTGTTCTAACTGCTTCCTTGTGCAGCACTGTCTGACCCGTGGAGGCCTGGTTCAAGAAGCTAAAATGGTAGAGAATTTTTTTTTTAAGGATTGATTGACTGGATTTGAAAATCTGAGATGAGAGATAAAGAGGAAAGGGTATGATAGAAGAAACTCTCTGTTGGTCCAGGTTGCAGTTATCTTATGGTGAAATTGTCCCCTTAGTGCAGACTTATGGGTGAAAAGCAGTTATGCCCCTTATTTATGAGAAGAAGCAGGAGTCTTCTCTAAAACACTGAAAATATTACTGGGAAGGCAAAACTTTCTGATGGCTCTGTTAATAATGTTGGGATTTGAAAAGAACAATAAGAAAAGGTTAGTGGGCTAAAAAGACCTGCAGCTTTAGGTTGAGGTTCCATTTTGCTTAATATAAGCAGAAGGAAATTAGATGACTTAGCTCAAAACATAGATGCTCTCTTTGGCAAGAATAATATCTAAGAAGATTACCTAGCAGAGAAGAACATAAGAATTTGTGGCTGGAAATAGAACAGTATATTCAAATGATTAATAAAGCACATTTTGCCACAAACAGTTTTATTATAATTGTTAAGTTATCATGGGAAATGGTGGATTTTCTGTCTCTCTGTATCTCTAGATCAGCACTGTCTGCTATCTGGAAACTGAAAATTAGCCAGATGTACAATGTTTCAGTCAAAAGCAGGTTACGAGACTGAATGAAGATGTTGTTGCAGGAAATGTAGTAGCCTGTGCTGTATTAGTTAAATCAGACTCAATATCACTTAAGAATCTGAACTTTGGGAACCAAGGTGTAAATTAATTGTGCTATTTGTTTTACTACTGTATATCCCGTTTCTTCCTTTCTTCTTTTTATAGAGCTAAATTTTTATTCTTAATTTTCATTTTATTCCTAATTTCTGCATCAGGCCCACAGTAACAGATATGGACAGAAAACCTCTGGAGTTCTGGGGGTCTCCTATTAGGTATGTTTTGGCTGCATCTTGTCACATTCTTTCAGTGGCATTTATGTTAGGGCAACTCATTGATTGTAAAGCTTATTTGGTCTAGGACAGGAAGATAATTTCTTCTGAAACAGCAGGATTGATTTCAAGGCATGTTTGAAGATCTGATTGACAAGAATTATAATTCTTCTGGGGGGGGAAATAAGATGTATTGTGCAGCAATAACAATAATCATTTTAAACACTTCTTACAGAATCTGTTTTTCTTTTCTAAGATTTCATTATCCAGTCTAAGTATTGGGATCATAAGCTGTTTGTCTCCAGATGAGTTGCATATTTAAAGGTTAATTAGTTTTCAAAATTCTCTATTAAAAAAAAATGGTTTTCTTATTGATACTTGTAAAGATGGTGTAGGTCTATTCTGAAACTGATGGTAAGTACGGTGTCTTTCTAGTAGATTTGCCATGTATATAAAAGGTAGTTCATTTGCTTCATTGGCATTTCAGTTTTTATGCTAGGAAAGAAATGTTATCCAGAAAGGCAAAGAGAAGGGTAATTGATGTGTGTTTTGTTTGTGCCTTTGCAGCCCAAGGTTGTTAGAGTGATCGTTTTGTATTTGAGGTATGTAAAGAATTCCCGATATTTAAGTGCTAGATATAAGGGCCCTCTTTTGGAGGGGAGGATGCTTTTGTAAAGAAAGTAATGAAAGATGATATGTAGAACGATACCTGTAGTCTCAGGTCTGTGATGTTGCAGTGGTGCTAGCTACTGAATCTCTGCAGTTGGAAGGAAACAGGCCTAGACTGGTGGTGCTGCTGCATGTGTCAGTTCTGTGAAGCGGTTGATGCTTTCTGGGTAACAAGAAGATGTTGTTAGTGTTGTTTGAGGTTTAGTTGAGATGGAAATTGAGTTTAAAAAAAAAAAAAGGCATATGGACATAGAGGAAGTGTTCCTCAATATGAAATGGATAGGACTATGTGCTACCTGTCAACTCTGATACGTGCAAAGTTTTAGGCTGTTTATTCTATTAGCTATTACTTGTTAAAATATGCCAGTTACTAAAAATATTTGAATGCTGTCATTTTCAGCCATAGAAGTGATATTTGGAGTTGAATATATATATTTTTACAATGCTTTGTGTAGCTGTGCTGTNAAAAAAATACAATTTAAAAAAAAATAACAGTACTGTAAAAGCTGCATCTGAAAATCCAGTGTGCTGCAGAAATATTAAGTGTTGTGCAGCTCTTGTGCACTTAGAGGTCTGGAAATGTAATGCTTTGACAAGGTTCTTTTAACATGAATGTAAATTTTAACCTATTTAATGGATTTTATATATATTATCTATAGTTTTATATTTTGGTGGTATTTAGTTAATAAACTCTGTGTTTCAGGGAACAGAAAAGAAACAGAAAACCCTTTGACCTGTGTGATATAGTGTTCATAGATCAGAAGGAAACAATATGTAGTGTCATGGAGGAAGAAATCATTAGCAGGATTTATCAAGCTCACCTGCTTTTTCTTTTTTTTTTAATATAAGTAATATTGTGCAATATCTAATTAGGCAGTATATTTCAAATGGTAAATTGTTGCTTAGACCTGATGGGTGTTGCTTATAGGCTTCTGCATTTGTTTGCTGACATTCTAATTCACTGGTAATTCAAGTAGTTTCTGTTAGTGAAGAGAACTTAGTTTGAAATAATTATTATGACTCCAGGAAGATTTTTCCATTGCCTAATGTATTTTTAGGGAGTTCTCCCTTCAAGGAGGCAGTTGGGCTAGATGATCTCTAGAGGTCTTCCAACCTCAACCATTCTGTGATTCTGTGAGGGGAAAGATTTTGAATCTGCTGAGACAGGATGCGGCATCAGTGCAGGGGTGGAGACACATGCCGGTGTCACTACAGTCTCCAGGCAAATCCCACGTGTGCACCTGGCAGTGGGTAGATATCTGTGACTTGAGAACCGGCTTTATGCTCTTCTACACTGTGCTTGCAGGGGGAGCCAAGTGTTGTGCAGAGAGCATTGAGCTGGAGAGCCAAGTACCCACTCCCCATCTGAAAAATTCCATTTGTCACGCTGGATGCTATGTCTGGGGGCTCATTCCATCTCGGAAAGAGCTTCATCTGGAATCTTGGGTATACTGAAGTATTGTGAGAGTCCGCAACCCTGCTGCAGATCTTGGGCATGGAGTGTGTTAGTCCTTTACGAGAAGTGAGATTACCCAGATCTCTGCAAATTTAATGGAACTGTACGAGGAAGGGCAAAGAGTGTTTTTAATTACCTGTCTGTAATTACAGAAACAGTAAAATACAAAACCAAACCTTAATACAAAAAACCCTTTATTTTTACTCTTCTGTAACAATGTATGTCCTGAACTAATTTACTAATTTAATTTTCTTGTGAATATTTTGACTTTTACATTTTTAACAGGTAGATTGTTATATAGATCTGATATCTTCTGTTGCCTCAATTACATAGTCTATAATACTGCATACATACAGTTGAAGTAAAAGTAGATTATATATATTAACTAATCCATTGCTTTTTTCTTTTTTTTCTCCCAGATTCCTCCTAATAAAATAGATTATGAATATAGTGAACTGATTTTATACCAAAATCAAGTGATGAGAGAGGCAGATTTATTTCAAGAGTCTTTAGAACATATAGAGACATATGAGAAGCAAATATGTGATAAGTTAATAGTAGAAGAAATCAAAGGTAAGTTTGTAAGAAACTCTTGCTGCTAGCTTGCAGATAGATTTAGTATGGAAAAAAGAAATTTGTAAAATTTTGAAACAATTTGAATCAGCTATTCTAAAGAAACTAGTAATACCATATGGGCATTTGTGTGTTCTAATAGCTTATCAAAGTGGATAGTGTATATTAGTAGTTTAATTTGAATTGATACAGGAAGAGAGGAGCTATCAAAGACAGTGATTTTAAAGTATAAATAGAGGGACCTTATTGTATGTTAAAACTCAGTTTAATGAGTAGTAAGAGTTTTATGAATAAGAATACTTTGTGGTGTAAGTGATTTTTAAAACTAAAATATCAGATTCTTGCTTCCTTCTTAAACTAGTTCATTCATTTGTATTGCCTCTCTTTAAAGGAGACTTGAATCAGTTAAAATTAAAAACAGCCAACAGTTGTTTTGTGCATTTGAAGTGCTCCTGAGTTCTGAATATGCAAAATTATGGAATGCAGTAGGATTGTTTGCACAGACTAGTTTGCACAGACAAACTAATTGTTTGCACAGTCCAACTTATCAGCAAACAAGTGTGACTTAACGGATTGCAGCTGGTATGTAGGTGTAACTATTGGAAGCAGCACAGCTGGATGTTGGAGTTCGGAGAGGAAGAAGGGTCACTTGTTCTTCTCGTAGTCAGTGATGATCTAAACAGCTAACTCCAATACACAGATACAGACATTCAAATAAGGTTGTTTTTCAGAAATGCTGAATGCCTCCAAATTGTATTGGACAGCTCTATATGTAGTAACTTTAAGTAGCACTTGTAAGGCGCAAGTAAATACCTTTTAAAAATAAAAGCCTCTTTATAAATATCTATATGTGATCATGCCCGATTTTAGGCACCTAGTTTTGTGAACTTTACTCCAAGCCATCAGTGCTGTTTTTCCATGTAAATCACTATTCTTTAGAACTTTCTTCACCCTTTTACTGGATTGTTTTTAGGAGAAATGTTACTGAAGTTGGGAAGACTAAAAGAAGCTGGTCAAATATACAAGGAATTAATTGAGCGCAATGCAGAAAACTGGTATTACTATGAAGGCTTGGAAAAGGCACTCCAACCTAGTAAGTGATGATATGCTGTTGCACTGGAAATACATTTGTTACTTAAGTATATTTAAATGTTACTCTGTTTGTATGGCATTACAGTTTTAGATTGAGAAGCTTCTCTCCCCTCAAAATTCTGTTTCTTCTGAGTCTGAATAGAATAATTTTCTGTTTTAAAAATTTTTTCACTGGAAGTTACATGGATGTGAAAACACAGGGGTCTTTGGAGTTAAATCGGGCATTTTTTAGTGAGCTCACCCAAGAGTCTTGGCATGCATGAATATGGAAACTGAAATGCAGTTCACTGCTCCTTATTTTGCAGTTGATTGTGTACATTATTGTAGCTGGAGCTGTTATTTTGATATGTGTTGGGGTGATACCTATTTCTATGGCATGTAGAGAAATACTGTAAAACCTGCTTTGACCTTTTAAAGATAGTTAATTCTATGAAAAGGTAGATATTCTTTGGAGGAAAAGATTATAAGCATGAAAAAAATGTTCCCTCCACCTCTTATCTTCGCTCCCCCAAAAATAGCTTCTGTAATTTCTGTTCTGTCCTTTCAGAATATTAGCTACTTTTTAATCACACTATTGCAGCAATAGATACTGTAATAAATACATTGCAATGGTAACTTCTGCAAAGTTTTACCTGTATCAGTCCATGCATTAAAATGGTTTCCTGTATTTCACAATTGATGACTTGGAGGAGGTTTTAGTGGAGAAATTCTGATGACATCATAAATCATAAGCCCCCAGAATATTATCAATAGATACTATAGCTGCATTTTTCAACAAGCTTTGTTTTAGAAAGTTCCAGAGTCCTGTTTTAATATGACCAGAAAATATAATTTGTTGTTGGAAGATGATTACATTTCTTACATTTATACAAAGACCAATCTTGCCATTTGTTTTTTTCCCTAATGTACTTAGAGTTGAAGATTATGAATTTATTTTTTGAAATAATAATGTCTAAGTACTGGATTCAGTTGAAATATATTTACATGTCAACATGTTCAGTATACTTAACAGAATGCAGTATTATTTTTGTTTGATATTAAGATCCTGCTTGAAACTGTTCTAATTTATAAAACTAATAATGCTACTTTATTTTTTAGGTGTTCTTAGGAGTATTTCCTCCCCCATGGTAAGTTCTGGAGCTCCAACTTGTGACTTCAATTAGGGATTTTTATATGCTTTAGTTCCAATCCTAATGTTATTTTTAATATGTGATTCTTAAAATTGCACATCTCTTGGAGACACTGGGTAAGATTCCCCCTCCCCCAGCATCAGAGCTCAGTGACAAGATAAAGTTCTTTTCCTCTTGAAAAGAAACCATATTTAAATATGTCTTGATCTGAACATCCGATTCTAATTAAACTGCTTGGTGAATAAAAAAAAAAAAGCAAAATGGATTTTCATTATATGAATGTGGAATTTCAAAAACAACAAATTAGTTTTATTTATGTTCTAACCACATTGGAGCTCCAAAGCATATTATGGGGGAAAGGGGAGGAGTGGGGAGAAAATTGTAACAAAAGCAAAGCTACTTAAACAAGAGGTATTGCCAGTGTTGAGTGCTTACCCTGGCTGTGCTGGGCCATCTTTTTGATGCCAGCAAAGTCAATAAAGGCGTGCTGATCAAGTATGCTATTTCTAGACCTATGATTTAGATACAGAATGTATTTCTCTGAGTATTTTAAATATTTGTCTGAAACAGGTGCAGTTAAAGCTATGAATTTTAAGCTAAAGTATGAATGGTTCCACATAGTATATATCTGAAAGAAATCAAACTCCAGTATTGTTTGTTTGAAGGTGCAAGGCAATTTTTTGACTGCAGTGTAATATCTGTATAATGATTAATGCTGATTTTTGCATACTAAATGTACCATGTGTTTATATACACTGTTTTACATTGTAGTGTTTGTGACTAAATGAAAAAAAAAAAAAAAGCTTGAAATGTTTAAATTTTCAAATCCAAATTATGCATTTTAAATTCATCCTTAATACTTCAAAACCTGTAGTAGAACATATTTTTATCACTGTTGTTACTTATATCTATTATATTTACTGATAATAGGCACTTTAGAAGAAAGGCTTCAAATTTATGAAGATGTTAGTAAAAGGCATCCCAGAGCAGTTTCACCTAGAAGATTACCTTTAAACTTTGTTTCAGGTAACACATTGCATATCTGTTCCATAATACTTACAGCTTTTTGCTTGTTTTTCTTAAGGTTTTGTCAGAATGTTGAATATACATTTAATACCTACTTGTACGCATACAAAATGATATGTATGCATTTCTGTTGGAATAGACAAGTATATTTGTAAGACTTTCAGGAAATGAGAGCATAAATTCATATACCCTGTTACAATGATACCAAGCTTGTAATGTTTTCATTGATAAAATGACAATACAGAAGTGTGTGTAGATTTTTTTAAAAATCTTATCCGTAATTTCTCTGCTCTTGTACACCATGCAAGTTAATAGTTATTAACTAAAAGGTAGATGTGTAGTGAGCTTTTGAATTAGAAGAACAGATTTATATCATCATAGCTGATTTGTTAATTGTGATAATGTTCAATGCTTGTGTGAAGTCAGTTGGTCTTGATGCTACAATGTAGATTGACTCAAAAATGTAAAAGTCAGTAGAAGCTAGAAGACTATTTAGAGTCTAGCCTCTTTACAGACTTCTAGCAATCCGGCTTCTTTGTGCTTTTTTTAACTTAAACTTTTTTTTTTTTTTGCTTAAAATCACACATTCTGGAGGTTTAAAAACAAAAAAAAAGTTATTCTTGCTCAAGGTAGCCTGTTCTCAAGTTTATAAACTTGGAAACCGGTTGTGAAAGGTGCACATAACAATCCCAGTATCGTAGATCTGATGAAGCTCCTCACAGTTGTTCTGGTACCAGAAAACACCAAAGCAGTTCTGTGAAACTGGGTCTTATAGGTGTGCAGTGCTTTCTTATGGAACCATTCAAGTGCAAAACCAAAGTGTAAACTGACTTTGTGTTTTTAATTTAATACAAATGGGGAAAAAGGTAGTTCTGCAGTATTTTGTAGCATGAATTGTGTTACCTATTCTATGGCTAACTCTTTTCAGAGACTATACCTTTTTTAGAAGTTATGTGGAACCACAGTGCACAAATACCCTCAATTCTGCAGCTTCTTTAAGCCAAACCCCAGCAAGCTACATTCCTCTAAAGTGGAAAGAAAGAGATTAAATGGATTAGTTAATCTCATAAAAATATAAATTTGGGATATGTATATATATGTGTGTGTTTATGTATATATGCACTGTAGCTCCAATGGAAAAGAAAATTGGAAAGAAGTACAGAGTACACATTCAGAAATATCCTGTTGAAAAACTAAGTTTAGCTGTAAATTCCTAATATCCCTACTCTTGCATTTAATTTCTTGAGTTTTTAGTTTCTCGCTTACTGAGTGTCACGTGTTCTTGCCTTAAAATCTAAACAGCATATTTGTTTTCTGTGTGTGTGTTGCTGAGGAAGCTAAGTGTGCATACATCTTTTCTTGTGTACAGTCACAAAATTGTAATTGTCTCATAAGAGAATGAGTCACGACGTTATCAGATCCGTCTTAAATCTCAGATATTTCTGATTTCAGTTTCTTTGAAAATCCAGACGGCAAAACTTTACTGCATTTAAAATGCTACATGACAAGTAATTGCTTTTCTTCTGGAATACAATAAAATAAAATTGTTTATGCTAATATATAGCGAGCAAGAAAATGACTTGTAAAATGTTCTTCCATAATTTTATTAATAGGGGTTTTGTCATTGACTTTGTTTTGTGGTGAATGCTTTGAGTTATTTTATCACTTTTGATTTTGATAGTCTGGTTTCACAGCTAGTGTTCATTTAAATAGAAGTATGTTTAGCACTAATGCTTATTTTTGTTCTTTTTACCTTCGTGGTTAAACCAGCGTCTTACAGCTATTGTCTGTTGATTCAAAATTGACTTAAAACATTCAATTACCAAATTTGTCAAACCTGTCACTAAAAGGACAGTTTGCTCCTTCTCAGACCTTGCCACACACTCTGTCGCTATCATGCTGCATGTGTTACAGATCACGTTCCCGATTTGGCTGAAATTTGATTATTTGAAGGAAGAGTGTTAAGTTTTTTGTTTTTACTTGCTTGTTGGC
>VZSV01000231.1:23977-49340 GCA_013398735.1 Nothocercus julius | reverse complement strand
TCAAACTGATCAAAGAGCCTGGATCTTGGCACTTTGATACCTATCCACAGATGGTAGGAGTTTCTGTAGTTAGCAATTTGTTTTAGTACAGCTAAGGAAGAAGGTGAGTTACTTCTATCAGTCACAATAGCAGTGGTAAAAATGTAGAATGTATATTAAGATTATTATATACAAAGGAGTAGTATAAAGGTATTCTAAGTATCTACTAAAATTATTCATTAAACAAATTTGGTAATGCATTTTTAATTTTCATGTTGAATGAAATGGACGCTTACTTAAATTGCTTTATAGGTATATGTTAGCATTAAGTGTAGCACTTTTTTGTTTAGAAATTTAGTGTGCTCCAAAATCAGCAGTGAAGCACAGCAACTTCATTTCTATGCAAAGCAAATCAGTGAACACAAATCAACACTGGAGGAGAAAGTCATTCTGCAATCACTGATATTCATAGGAGTAAGAACATGAAAAGCAATTATTTTTTGGTTAGACATCTTATCTTTGAAATACTGCTTTTTTTTTCCAGCAACAGCATTTCTTAGAGAAATATAGTGTTGCAAATGCTGTGGTTTGAACTGAAGTCCTAATCAAATAGCTTTCTGACAGTTTATTTTTGTAAAAGTAATTCTGATACCAAACTTATCCTCCTGAAAACCAGTGTTCTGTTTCTGATTCCAGAAACAATCATATCATTGGAAGTTGTCTTACTCATTTAAAAAAAAAAAAAAAAAAAGTAGGATTGGAAAAGAGGTGTAGAGTTCATTTTGTTTATCGTTCTTCTTCAAAGCAGGATAAAAATGTATCTGCACTATTTCAGATACTAATTTATCTAATCAGAAAATCTTCCCAAGATGAAGCTTTTGCAAAATCTCCGTGGTAATATATTTTTAATGCTTAGTTACTCTTACAATTAGAGTTTTTCTTCAGTGTTTATTTAAGTACCCTTTGTGACATTCTGTATAGCCAGCAGTTTAAAGCTTTTCCTTCCTAACAGCCCTTACATGTTTAAAGACTATTACCATGCCTTCCACTGGCAGTTTCATACAACTCAAGCATTTTACCCTAACTTTTAGGGCATTATTTGTATTTTGTTTTTAATAACTTTCCCTGTTATTAACACGTTGACGTGTTGAATGATGATGGCCCTTATTTGCAATTTTTCAGTTACTCTATTATCCAGAGTTGTACACGAGGTAGTGTTTCTATTTATTTAACACTTGAAATCACTGGCATATAACCAATACACTTTTGTTTCTAGGTGAAAAATTTAGAGAACTAATGGATAAGTTCCTGAGGGTTAACTTCAGTAAAGGCTGTCCACCCTTGTTTACCACTTTGAAATCTTTATATTACAATCCAGAAAAGGTAAAATTTAGTATTTATTTGGTTATAATAAAATTTTTGTATTTAATTTCTAATAGATTACCCAGATGTGTTTACATACATTTTCCTGTAACTTTCCAGGAACAGTAGCTGAACATTTTTAATTAGTGTGCTGTTATGTCGTATCTAGTTCATCAGTTGATGATGATTCATCTGTATGAAACATACATTTCCATAGGCCACTTTGACTATATAACACTGTTTAAAATCTGATTGCTGAAGAATGGACTGAAGTTTTAGATAACCAATGATTTTTACTTTTGTACATTTTGAGTGAGAATTTGTTTGAATTTTTTCAACTTATGGTTTATGATGTCACCAGAAATGATATTTTAAAATATCACATTGATTGCTGTTGTTCTGCATACATTTCCGAACTGCATGAATACATTATCATTTGCCACAAAGATTTATTTCATATTTTCGTCCCTGGCTGAAATTTATTTAGGGTTAAGTTTCTGCCCTTTTAAATGCGTACTGTCTTGGAGTACTTTTGTCACACCAGAACATGTATTACAGATTTAGTTCTTTGTTTCAAGGTCTCACTAAGGTATAGTAACAATTATCAAACTAAAGCAGGTTGCTAAAATTTATATTAAATAAATACAGGTCAGTTGGATGGTGGTGTTTTTGCTATAGACAATGGTTTATTTTATGGATTCATCCCTGACTAACTAAGGAGCCCTTTTTTCTACCTGGGTGGCAAAAATGCACAAATACCTGGTTCAGCTTGTTCTTTAAAACCAGAAATGGGTATTCCTCTAATTGAAGTAAATTTCTTCTTTGTTTTAAGAGTTTATTTTCTGCTTGTCCTAGTGTAAAGTTTTTGATATTTTTCTATTTGGAGAATGGAATCTATATGGTGTTTCCTTGATGGACATAATTTCAAATTGTGATTTTGTGTAGGGCAGACTTTTCCACAGTGCTTCAAACACACACTTTTTAATGTAAGCTGTCTTGAAATTGAATTTCTTTTTTAAACGATCATGCAGTGAATATCTAGAGAAAAAGTGAAGTAATGAAAGATTTTCCTTTCATATTTAAATGTTAAAATCTAGTTGCAAAAGATACAAAATAATTGGGCATGGGGAAAAAACTTAGCACTTTTGATCTTCTCATGTCAAAAATGATTGAGGATGAACGCTGTGCTGTGGCATATGTGTTTTTTTTTTTTTTTTTTTTTTTTTCCCCCCCCCCCAGCAAAGATGTCTTAGTACTACTCCTCTGTATCAAATTCATACCTTGGCGTGCTTACTCCTAAAAACTAGCCAATTATTAAAATGCATAGTCTCCCAATTGCCAAATGCATGTGGATTTTTGTGCAGTCCTGATTTCTGCAAAAGCATTTTCTGTCTTTCTCTTTTTTTCTTTTCCAAGAGAGGATCTATTTCGTGCTTCACGTGGTTGAGTATTCATGTAGCTATAACACAACAACAGGCCTAAGAGATAAGTGTCAATTTTAGTTAGTGATAATGAATTCTGGAGTTTGGGGAGTGAGGGGCAGAAGAGTGTGCAACAAGTAAACTAGTGCTTGCTGCAGCTCTCAGGAAAGTCTTTGATGTCTTTTTGTTCCAAGTTGGTGCCTGGTGTTACCTTTTAACATTATTGGTATCTTTTTGCTTAATAATTGAAAGAACTTGGCTAAGTTTATGTTACTGCTTTTAGATAATATCTGAGAAAATACTGGGTTCTGCAGAAGATGAGGATGAATACTTTTTGGATTTTGTGAAAGGTCTGTAGTTTGGCATAGGTGACTGCAGTTGCTTTTTGAAATGGTTATAAAGTTTATAGAGAATTTTGTGAAGGAGTTTGTATTTTAGTCTAGAAAGTACTTTCTAGAAGTTCAGGTGGTCCAAGATTTTACATATTTTTCTTCCCAAGGTAAAGATAAAATGCAATATTTAAATTAATACAAATTTTCTTTGTGCTAACGCATACACAAAGATAATGCTTCAATTTTATGTGTGAAAGCAAAATGTAAATTAAATAATGCTTGCAAAAATACAGAGAAGTGAGGAAACTCGTAACTTTGTTACTTGCTCAGATAGTAAAGATGAGGATTAGAATTTCTTAGTATCGTTTAACATTTAGCTCTTCAACATGTATTATGTCCAAGTGAGGTTGGAAAAGGCTATTTTAAGACCCAGTGATTCTAAAGGAAAAATACTGATATTCTGTCCCTCTCCACCTGCTGGAGTGGAAACAGAACATTTGCTAAACATGATTTGGTATCTAACTGTTCTAAGTTGTCTAACCTAAAGAATACTGATATATTTTGATTAAAAATGGATTATAGGCTGTTAGTTTTTAAAGACTACTCAGTACTTAACCTACTTAAACTCAAAGTATCAGGGTTCTAGTATGGAAGCTATACTTCACATAGCCAGTACCTTAGATTCATTGTTGTGATACAAATTTAAAACATTGTCTGTGGTTGTGGGAAATTACAGAAGTAACCTCAGAAAATGGGATGAGAAGAATTAGGTTTTTGGTCCATTTAGAGGTAGACCAGCTGTTTCTCTGTTAGCTGATGACCAACCAGCCATGTTTTAGTAAGGTAGCACTGATTTGGCCAGTGATCCCTTAAATAATCTAAGCAAGCAATTTAAACTGTGGAGTGAGTATGCAAATTTCCAAGAGAACACCGGGATTATTTTTCATTTACAAGTCTGTCAAGTGTAAAACTTTGCCCTTTACCCTTTAACTTCCTTTTCAGCTGTGCTTATTTTTATGTTCTGAAGATTGACAAAGAGCATCTTGAATATTTTTTCCTTTTACATTTGTGTGTGTGTTTGTTTTTATATATGCATTTGTTATACACCAGGCCTTTTTCCCTGTAGGAAGGGTAGTATGGGGATTAGGAACTAAGTCATGAATGAGCAGTGAGCAGTCAGGTAAAAGCACAGGTGTTGGCTTGTGTATCTTGTTTAGCGTATGCACTGCCAAATGGGCAAGTGCTGCTGTAACCATAACAGGAATGTGGAGTAGGGGACAGGCTGGAGGATGCAGAGCAAAACCAGGTATTATTCTGTTTGCTTGCAGAGCTTCTTTTTTCCTTAAAGAAGGAAAAAGGTTTTGGCAGGGGAGTAGGAGGGAAGACACCGGGTTAAGGAAGCTGAGAACTGCCTTAATGTTTCCATATGGAAATTTTTTTCAAATCTGATATACCTCAGGAAATCATCCCAGTTCATATACTTCAGAAGAAATACCATAGTATCTTGCAGTGTGCAGTACTGTCCTTTGCTTGCCACTTATCTTAAATACTCTAGTAATACTATAAACCTAAGGCATTAAAGATGCAAGCAACATAGCAAAACTGTTTTCTTTCTTAAATGAGTAATTGTATTTTGCATACCCTTGTGGTGTTTAGGCTAGCAACTGCCTAAACTACATTTGCAACATAGTTTTGCAACGCCTTAAGTTATTCTTCCCTTTTCTGCCATGCAATTTCCCTTCACATCAGCACAAACTATCGCACAGCTGCCTAGTGAGCTGCTTCAGAGGGCTAATCTATCTGCAACAAATTGCCCAAGTTAATTTTCATCAGGATGGTTTCTTTGAATCTTCTCACTAAGATAATACAATACTGTGAATGTTGCACATAACAGGGTAGCTGAGGTGTTGAGCAAGATGGAAGGATCTCAGCAGTTCAGACTTTGACTGGTTTCAGCTGAGATAATGCCATGGCTTTGTGTATTTAATGTGAGCATCCACATGACCACTTCTTATATCTTCTGAACAGATTCTTGGGTTAGTCAATTGTACATCCATATCTGTAGTCATTTAAATGATATGGATTATACTATTTTTCTGCTTCAGTATAAGGAAAATATATAAGACTATGTAGAAAAGTTATGGTGAGATTCTTTTTATCTCAAGGAATGATAAGGTGCTGCCTTTGATTTTTCCCTTCCAACTCATAGGGACTTTGAAAGCTGCTTTTTGATGGCATTGGAATCTTGACCATATAATTTAATACAAAAAACTTCAGTAAGGTGAGTATGTACATGAATAAAGTGAATCTTAGGCTTGTGTTTCAGCTGTCTAAATCAAGAATTCTTTTGATTATAATACTGAGATTTTAACAATGTAATTATCTTACCTAAGAGATTTTGGTTAGATGTGTAAGTTGGAGAAAGATCCCTTACCTAAGTTATGCACCGTGATAACTTGTGCTTTCAGTGGGCAATACTTCATAGTGACTTTCCTTTGGGATGTGGTGTAGTTGCATAGAATTTACAAAACTAATAAATGATTTTAGGCTTTCCATTTTGCTCTAATTATAACTCCTCAGCAAGCTGAAAAAGTAACATCTTGTTTTTAACTTGCTTCCATTGTAGACTCTTACAGAATATAATGGAGACTAAATTTGCTTTAATTTTTCTCTGCTAGAATGTGGAGATACAGTCCAGTTTTTTTAGTTTCAAAATACATGGGCTTTTCTTTCATGTAATTTCTGGGCTCTCATTAAATATCTGATTTTGAATTAGCTCATCTCTATATAGAGATTTATGAAGTTTTTGGTACATCTGGTTAAATGTGTCCAAATGCTAGTAAATGAAACGTGGTGCAAACATAGGCTGGCACTAAGGAAATGTAGTGTGTTGTTTTTGTAATGCTGCCATTGAATAATTGCTCTGCCCATGAAGGCTGCCAAGAATGCAGTGCTTGTGTGGCGTTATTCTGTCCATGCGGACATAGCTTTATCCTTGTTCCAGATCTTTAATGGATTTCTTGTTTTGAAATGTTTGACTTCCTACTATTCCGAGACCTTGTTGGTGATGAACTCACTGTTCCTAAATAGAGCAGTTCAAAATCAGTTTCTTTTTGTTACTTCAGCATTTCCTGGGTTAGAAAAAAATCAGAGATATTAGCCTAGTTTAAAAAGTATACTCTTTCAACTTACTGCCTTACTGTACATTCTTGCATTCAGATGTCTATTTTCAGAATATTTGATTAAGAAAATAAAATTCTTGTATGCTGTACGGATAACTTTTGATAAAGTCAGAAATTTTGCGTAGCTGTCATACAGTAAAAAGATGACTGAAGAAATTAGCTGTGCTTCCATTTTCTTAGCCATGTCTTGTCTTGAATGCATGAATTATTTTAGGGACAGATGTGTTTTTATAAACCCTCAAATTTCAATTACCTTTGTGGTTGTTTTAGTCTCTAGAAGAGGGTTCTCGAGTAGATGTGTGTTCAACAGCCACTGGATGTCATTCAGCTCCAGATTCAGGCATATGTGTCTAGCTCAGTCAGTACAAAGAATGGTTCTGCTCATGGTTAAGTAGGTTCCTACGTGTGATCAGTGGAATGGCTCTCTAGACAATTTGCGCTTGGCTGGTGTCTTTTGGCTGTAGGAGTGCAGGCATCTGCACTATAGTCACCTGAGTACTAACATCTGAGCCACAGGTGTCTATTGTTTTTCAAGTAAACTTCCCCATTAGGGGTGGGTGGGTGTTTTTTTCTTTTTTTTTCCCCCTCCTCTGGATGAAATAACTTAGATATTTGAATTCTACAATTAATAAGTCAATTATCCAAAAAGCTATTTAATCCTTCCAGTTTGTATTAAAAAAAGAATCATAGCCATATCTGGGTTTGTTAATCTTCCTAAGTAGCATGTGTTTATTCATCATGTTGTTAGACTACAGTTGATAGAAGTAGAGGCTAAGAGGTAAGCAGGCCTGAAGGAGTGGAGCTAGTGCTTGTCTTTACTCCAGAAACTCTACTATTTGCACCATATATATTGTACTGGGGATAGAACATTTGATGATTAAAACTCTATTTTATGAAAGAAAAAAAAAAAAAAAAAAGCTTTTAAGTGTCTTAAATTGATCTCTGTACCATGCAGTGGCATGGAATCATAGAATGTAGAAATGAGAAACATGAGAGGGAGTTTAAATAGGAGTGTTGGACAAAAGCAAACTGACGAGGAGAATTTTATTAATTTCATTTAATAAAATTAATACTTGTAAATTTCCATATAATAAGAATGCGGATAATGTGGAGTAAGGATATACCTAGTAAACAGTTCAACAGCCTTTTTTCAGATGATAGCTATTACTGTGTTCACCATATACAGTTACTAAGGGTATGCACTAGTAGCTTCTCGATTTGCTGTATTGGTTCACAGCCTTATTCGGTGCTTTTGTATCTGAATAAAACATGTTTTAGAAGGCAACAGGCGGTTGCTGAGTCTTAGTGTATTTTCCAGAATTTCTTACTCAGAACAAATTTCTAATATTAAATAGACTGTTGAGTCATATCATTCCTGCTATGTGGCTCCAGATCACTTTTTACCAACAGCTTATTAGAACAATCGTTCAACTCCTTTTTTTTATTTAATAAAATTCTGTTTTGATGTCTTTGTTCTTATTTTAAAAAAATTATGTTTTATGGTCTGTGCTAATGATCAGCACTATATTCTTTTTAATCATAGTTAAAGTAGCTGTGGTGAGTAGCTGTTTTGTTATGAAGAAATTGTCCAAGTCCTAGTTTTGGTGGTTGTTTAGCACAGCTACAAAATGCTGTAAATACAGTTAGAGGCTTTTAAAACGTGCAATATGGGTTTTTTCATCATGTTGTGGTGCTATAAAATGAGCGTTGATTACGTAAAAGGCAGAGAGCTCAGAAATGTAAAAATACTGTCCCAGGTTCCTACGAGAAAAGTTGGAGACCAGAAAGGAAGACTGGTTTGAACAAGAACTAAGACCTTTCTGTGCGGAACGCTAGTGTTAAGGAACAACTCAGTGTTTATTTTTCTCAGAAATGAATTTGTAATATCCTGTAAAGTGTGCTTAACTTGTAGTTGTTCTCGGTGTGTCAATTGGCTAATTCTTTGGTAGCTAGGATTGCTAGCAGACTCTTTGCAATATCACATATAGGAACTCCTTTTTTTATATAGCAATAAATGCACTAAAATAGTTGTTAAACATAGCCAAACAGTCACAAGTGTGATCCATGCAAGTCACCAGTATTTCCAGAGAGAACTAAGTTCACACACTTTTATGGTTGTTATTCCACTCTAGGCATGTTGCATTGAGCTTGTAAAGTCCAACTAAGAAGAACTTTCTGGAGTTTATGCTATGCCCATTAGGGAGGTGTCATTTGGGAACAGAATGATATGCTTACTTTTGTTGTGAATAGCAAATCCAGTCTTCAAGGAAAAAAAAAATTATTTTTATATCTAAAGTTTCTTTAATGTAGGTAATTGACAGTGTTCTACATTAATGTGTGGTTGCTAAATTGAGGGAAGAAGCTGAGATAGGGAAAATACCAATATAGTCTTATATTTCTATGAATTGTCTAATGTTTCATGTATTATAGTGAACTCTACCAGCAGTATCCCATTCTTTTCTTCAGTAAGATTTGCTTTAATGGAGGTTTTAGAATGTGGAAATATTATCCTGTTTTTATGCTCTTATAACACAGGCTTGGTTCTGCTTATTGTTCGAGATACGAAGATGGAACCACATGAATATCTTACTGACTGCTCTTCTCAACTCTTAAATTGGTTCCATCTTAGGCTGTTTCTTTATTGGGACTATTTTTTGTTAAATTTATTTGGATATTTTTTCACATAAAGTTCTGGAGAAAGTTACCTAGTAAGGCAACTCACTTTGTTCTAAACACCATTGCAGAAGAAGCTAAATCCATGGTTTAAACTGTACCCTTCATGCATTGATTCTGTGCCTTTAATTGGCAGGTGCATCAGATGCCTAGCCCTCCTGGGAGGAGGACATGTCCCTAGCAGGTACTTAGCTCAATTTTTTTTCTCAACCTGCGTTTGTAACTTAATGGTTGTGAGACTTGCTTTATACTTAAATGATTACATGAAATTCTTTCTCAGTCTTGAAAATACAGTTCATCAAACTGGGATTAAGGAAGCTGTAAAGAG
Source organism: Nothocercus julius (assembly GCA_013398735.1). NCBI lineage: Eukaryota > Metazoa > Chordata > Aves > Tinamiformes > Tinamidae > Nothocercus > Nothocercus julius. The sequence continues at coordinate 40,063 of VZSV01000231.1, read as the reverse complement.
TGGATACCCCAGTTTAATTCCTGTTGCCCTAGCAAGAATTTTAGCGGCAAGAAAGAGTGGTCAAATTCTTGTGTTTTAAATGGAATCACCAAGTCCCCTGCTCTTACAATCTTTTCCATTACAACTTCCGTGTGAGCTATGGCAACATCACCTTAATAGTGCAGAACCAGCACTAACAGAATCTAAGTCAAAGCAAGCTTAACAGTATATCTTTATCAAGAGCCGTTTTGAATGTGTGGTGCAAAAAAAATCCTAGTGTCCTTACAATATCTTCTATGCCAATAAGTTTGAGTAAGAGCCAAGTACAAAGTGCAAATGAGACACTAAGATGTTGAATGTCAAGGTCAATATTGATGTCACTAGCACCCACTGGTAAGCCTCTTCCACTCTTAATAGGCAGTTTGATTTACTTCTTCCCCCCTCCACTGACACATGAACTTCAGATGCTTTTATTCTCCTAGGCATTATTCTGTGCTTTTTCGCTAATAGGTCACTTTTTAGAGTTCCTTTTGATCTAAGGCATTTGTATATATTGTGTAATTGAGCATGGATGCAACAAAATGGGACCGGATTGCTCAGCTGCAGCCTAGCTGGTGCCTTAGGTCCTGTCTTGACAGTATTAGTGTCTGCTCTCTCATGTGGCCAAGTATGGATCCTTACTTACTTATCAGGGAACAGCACTTCATGTCAGTTGTAAGTGACTTCACTGACTACTTTAATTCTTGAACAAAACAAAAAAAAGTCATGGGATGTAATCTAGAGAAGTTCTAAGACCCTTTACCGTTGAAGCTTTTTGTCGTCTTTTCTTTGAAGGTTGTGATTTCAGCATCAACACTTGTAAATTTTTTTTAAAGCCTTCTGAGAGTTGCAGATTAAAAGTAGCAAGTTAAATTAAGACAATAAAGAATATGTGCAAATTCTGCTGTGATTCTGAAGACATATGGGTGTCACTTTGGTTTCCTGAATATGTCCATCTTCTTAGAGGAGGATCAGCTTAGGTAACACTTCAACAGATTGAGTGTGCGCAAGTCCTTTGGATGCCTCAATGTGCGCTGAGGGAGTTGACCACTGTTACTGTGAGGCTGTTGTCGATAACCTTTGAAAGATCGTGACAAACAGGGTAAGTGCCTGAAGACTGAAGATAGCATGTGTCACTCCTGTCTTCAGGAAGGTCAAGAAGAAGCACCTAGGGAACTGCAAGCCAGTTAGCTCACCTTGACTCCTGGGAAGCAAATAATGCTGGAAAATATTTCTAACACATGAAAGACAAGATGAGTGAACGTCGTCAGCATAGGTCAACCTGACAGCCTTCTATGATGAAGTCACTACCTTGCTGGACAAGGGGAGAGCAGTGGCTATTGTTTACTTAGGCTTTTGGCACTGTCTCCTTTAGCATCCTCCTATACAAAGTGAGGAAGCATGGACTGGATAGTGGACAGTGAGATGGATTGGAAACTGACTGAAATGCCAGCTTCAGAAAGTTGTGAGCAGCACCAAGACCAACTAGTGGTGCCCCCCCAGAGGTTGATACTTGGTCCAAGGTTGTGCAGCATCTTCGGTAATGATGGGATAGTGTGCACTCTCTGCAAGTTTGTAGATGATCCAAAGCTGGTAGGAGTAGTGCTGATAAACCATATGGTTGGCAGTGTTGTGTTCAGAGGGACCTCTGTAGGCTGGAGACCTGACATAGGAGCACTCTGAAGTTCCCCAAAGGGAAATGCCAAGCTCTGCACTTGAGGAGGAATAACCCCAGGTACCAGTACAGGCTGGGGTCTGAGGGGGCTTTAAAGGAAAGGTCCTGGCAGTACTGGTGGAGAAAAAGCTGGACATAAATCAGCAATATTTGTTTGCTGCAAAGACCAGTACCATCATCCTAGGCTATTAGGAAGTTTATTACCAGAAGGTTGAGAGAGGTTATGCTGTCTCTTTCTTTAGGTTTAGTGAGGTCATGTTTGGAGAGTCCTATGCAGTTCTGGACTCCCTAGAGAAAAGACACGGACAAGGTGGGGTCAGTCCAGTGAAGAACTATGAAGATTACAAGAGGAGCGTGCATCTGTCATATGAGGAGAAGCTGAGAGATGGGTTTCTTTGGCCTAGAGGAGATAAGGCTTAAAGGGGGTTCTTAACAATGTGTATCGATATCCAGTGGGAGGATTTGGGGTATTAAAGTCAATGCTTCTTATGGTGCCATGAACAGGATAAGAAACACTGGACAGAATTTGAAATTCAGAAACTTACATGTCAATGTAAGACAAACCTCTTACTGTGAGGGAGGTCGAACGTGGTATCAGGTTGCCTAAAGGGATTGTGGAGTTGCCATCCTTGAAAACTTTCAAACCTGACTGGCTTCGAGCAATCTGGTCTTGCTGATCCTCATGCTTATGCTATAAGCATAAGGTGTGGACTAGAAAATCTCCAGAGGCTATTTTCAAACTTAATGATTTTGTGACAGCACTTTCTTACGGGTTTTCATCCACAAATTTAGGATCAACTTGTGGCCATTAATCTACTGGCTGGTCAACAAAGTAGTCTGCAATAAATACTTGAGTATTAGTTAGGGCAAATGCATTTTGGATAAGTCTGCCAGACAGGACAAGAGGAAATGGCCTCAAGTTGTGTTAGGGGAGGTTCAGGTTAAATATTAGGAAAAATTTTTATGTGGAAAGAGTAGTCAAGCATTGGAAGAGGCTGCCCAGGGAAGTGGTGGAGTTGCTGTCCCTGGAAGTGTTCAAGAAGTGTGTAGATGAGGCACTTAGGGGCATGGTTCAACAGGCTCAGTGTTGAAGGGTTTATGGTTGGACTTGATCGTGAAAGTCTTTTCCAACCATAATGATTCTATGGAGATCCTGTAGTAAACACTCATAGCAGAAGGGCGTAGTGAAGACAGTCATCCTTATATACGTGAGTGCCTATATGCAGGCTTTTGGAGGTGAGTAATCAGAATACTTTTGGAGATCTGTTTTTGTAATGGTCTGCTGACCTAGCCTACTATTGAGGCGATACCTAAGAATTTCTTGGTTCTCTCCCTCACAGGCCATTCATAAAGGGGAACGGTAGGTGTTTAACAAAACCTACCTCCTTTCACTGTGTGTACAGGAGAAGGAATTTCTGTAAGGCTGCTAGTTTGGCCTTGTATTAGGCTGCATGCAAGTGACAGACCTCATGTTACATAAAACTTCTGCTTCAAGTTAGGCTGCTCTCCCATAGGGCAGGTTGTTTATTCAAGAACGTGCTGGGGTTTGGCTTAGGTGCTACATATAGATATGAAGGGACATGTTATTGTTGTGCATGTTCCCTGGCATTAAATTTACATGTCTTGGCCTAGTTGGTAAAGGAAAACGGTAAAAAGCGATACAGATGAAGTACTAGTAAATTCATAAAGTGTCCAGGCTACTTGGTATGAACCAAGTTGGTTCATACTCATCTTCAGTAGTTGCATAGTGACAGGTCTGGCAAAACTGCTGTGGATGCCTGTAATGTCATATAGCAGGGACCAGCTGCTGGTCCAGCTTGGAGAATGCAGAGTTACTAATCTTGATTTCCTGTAATGATATCCAGCAGCAGTTCGGGTGCTTAGTGGCACGGTTTATTCTTTAATGCTTGGCAAATGCCACATACAAGATTCTCAGTGGATATGTTAAGTGGTGTATTTTGGAGATGAGTATTTTGAACTTCAGTGTCATTCATCTTTCTCCCTATCCAAAGTAGATACTGACTTTCTGTACCCTGCAGTGACAGCTGAAATAGCATATACTTAAAATAGCTATTTACCCTAAAGCAAATAGTTGTCTTTGCAAGGTTATAACACACAAGTTCCATGATCTGTTGTCCTGAACTTGAAGTTCTTAATTCATACTTTGTGGTACTTCACGAGAATAGATCATGTTTTTGGATACTCTTGTGTACTTGAAGATAAGAAAAATGAGTATTAAACTATGACTCCAAAGAGATCATGCCACTTGGGGATTTGGTTCAGTAGTGTGGATGTGTGTGCATGCATCATGCAATAAAAAAAACATAACTTTTTAAGGACTTTCCACTTTGAATGGCTCCTGAACAGCTGGGTAGTTCACATTCCCAGTTGTCCATACCCTGTCTCCTTCAATTCTCATTGTTGTTCAAGGAACAGTTAAGGTGTTAAGGTTCAGAAACTGCTACTTAAACAGCTCTATGTTTACACACATTTCTGTTTTTGATTGTTTTGTGTTCTGTACCGTATTATGAGACTTTTGTAGCTTTTGGCAGAATGATTTCTGCAATGGCAACTTCTCAGAGAAGATTGGATTAAACATGTGAGAGAAGAAACACTATCTGTGGGAAATACCCTAACAGGATTTTAGAAACAAATAAAGTTTGCATGGCTGTGAGGGAGGTGCTTGTGTGTAGTGGGATCTATATTCATAGCATATTTTGAAGAGCTACTTTTTTCTGGAAAAAAATAGTCCTCCCTTATGGAAGGAAAACATTATTAAGACACATTCTTTGTACTGCTTTCAGAGTTTTCTTTTTTTTTTCTCTCTCTCTCTCCATTCAATTTTCTTCATATTGAAAACCTGCCAAACTTCTGCCTCATCTGGAAACTAGTAAGCCTAAGTGTAGAAGCAACTACATGGGATATAAAAATTATTTTGTAAGTTCATAAGCGTGTTACTGAAGTAGCTTTTATTTCACACTGGATTTGTTGCTTCTATCCCTTGTAATTGGTGGATAAGATAATAAGGGTTGTATGGGAGTAACTAAACAAAGTCAATTCTGAGCATGAGTTAGAGGCCGTTGTAAAAAGAGAGCTTCATTCTATACAAGGGAATTTGCTTTTTTGCTAGCAAGGCACCCCTCTCCTCTAGAACATTGAAGCTAAAGATGTAACTTCAAAAATGTGGATAGGTTGAATTTTTTACGTTTGTTACTTCTCAAGTTGTATGAAAAGTTTCATACTCATTATTTGCAGAATGTTTGGGAACAACCACTTAATGTACATTTATGAGTGAGATATTTTGAAGTGTGAATGTTTTATACATGTTAAGGAGCATGGGCATTTACAAAGAAAAGGCTTCAGTTCAACACAGTCTATGTGCATATGAAATATTTTGCTATGGGTGTCTTTTTGACTCTTTCCTCTGGTATGGAAGAGAGATACTATGCAGCTACTAGTTCTTCCCGTTTTTGTTGGTTTAGTGTTAAAACATGAGTATCAGCAGAGTGATTGGTCTGCCTAAAATTTATATGATGTTAAATTTTGTATTTTAAAAGTGTACTGTAGAGGGCTGAACTTAAAGGTTTTCCTTTATCAGACTGCTTTTAGTTTTTAAATAACAAACCTATTTGGACACTTAGATTATATTCATCATGTTGATATCTGTGTACATAGAAATAATTCACACAGGCACAAAATATTTATATTTTGTCTTAACTGTGGTCTGTTGTTGGCATCTTCAAGAAGCAAAAGTGTTTAACAGTGCTAGCACATTATTGTAAGTTCTGTTTTTCATGTGAAATTACTGTTTCAAGTGAATTTAGCTGCAGCTCTTGGCAGAGTGGTTTTGCTGGAAGCTAGTAAGCCTTAGTGGTAGATACAACTGCATGGGATGTAAGAATTTTCACATTCTATAAACTGCTGTTCAGATGTATGAGAAATAATGCACTTATTTGTGATATTATCCACAAGGAAAAGATAGGTCTTGAAATGCTTGGGGAAGAAAATCATGTTCTTTGTAATTAACCAATTTTTGGAAATACTCTTTGGTTCCCCATACATGCTGGTCTCTATCCATGAGATTAACATCCAAAGAGTGAAGACCTTCAATTAGTCAACATCAAGGTTTGCGTCGATTGTGTTGCAGGTGCATTGATTCCATTGAAGCTCGACATTAGCGCACATGTGTCCTATTTCTGAGTAACTTAAAACATGGAGACTTTGTGAGGATAAACTGGATGAGAGAGAATATCTGGCTGGAAGAAACATCAGAAACATCAGTCTCAAAAAAAAAAAAAAAAAAAAAAAAAAAAAAAAAAAANGTGTAAGACTGTCTTCGCAGGAAGGTAGGCTCTCTCCCCTGAAGACCTTTCTTTATCCCTTATAAGAAAGATGACATTTTTCTTTCCTTGGTGTGGAAAGCTCAAGGATATAAAGGATGTTGCAATTCTTGTAGCTAGATGTCATCTGTGAATCACTGGTGGATTATACAAAGAAGCAGAAAACGCTTAGGTCTGCTCCAATTCTTTCTATGTTTAAGATGAAACAACTCTTTAAGATCAACTAAGGAGTACAGTCTTTTGATTTTGCTTGAGAGAAAGTAGTGTCTCTGAGTTCAGATTTTAGGAGTGAAAGTCTGGTAAGTGGACTCATTCTGGGTCTGGATAATAGCTGGTACGTTTGCATCAAAAGATAGCATCTCTGCTATATAACTTTATTATAAGGAGGAGTTAGGAAATACTTAAAAATAAGTGGAGAAAGAAGGATGAGAAATCATTTCGAGTATTGGCAGGATTTTATTCTCTGTAGTGAGAATGAGTAGTATAAAACACGTTGGTGACTGATTGATTGGGTTTCTAAATTAACAAGCCAAGAACTGACAAATGTAGCACCTCATTTTTCACTTTATCGTAAAGAACACTTTTCTGGTGAAAGAGCATGGTCTTTGTGGCCTGCCCTGTAAACAATTGCTCCAAATACCACTTTGAAAACACAAAAGTATTCATGGCAGCTCTGGACACAGTAGTTCCTGCTGGTACTCTGTTGCTATGAAGTTGTTTGCTTTCTTTTGTTTTTGGAATCCCCAGGCTTATCCAAGAGCTTTCAAAGCTAATTGCTGTTGAAAATAGTTTTGTGTGTGTTGGCCACAGTGACACTTCAGATCACTGGTTAGCTCTAAAAGAGTTTGTTTTTAGTATAGTTTTGTACTGCTGTTGTGACCTTATTCCATTGTGTCAACAGTTTGATCAAAGTATTATTGACAGAAATATTAGTGAAGTTGCAGTCTGATGCTCTAAAACTAGAAAATATTTTTTGTTTAAATGTGCTTTACAGAAGGTCTGTAGTTAAACTCTTCAAGTGGATATTTCTTATTTGATGTCTTTCATTGACTCAGTGAATGAAGCTATTGTCTTTATCTTTTATTTTCCAACATAAACCTTGTGATTTTATATGGTGGTCTTATCCAAATCTAGTTTGTTTCATATTTTCTTTGTATGTTTTTTGTGGCTCATGTCACATTTTACAAGACACTAATCTTAAAACAGTTTAGTAAAGATAGGGGAAAGTGTTATCCATATTTCACACATTTAAAACAGGTAGTAAGATGTCAAGGCCAAATTTTGCTGGCACTGGTTATATAACCCAAGGGCTGTGCTTTTGGAGCTGTGATCTTCAGTAGCTTTCATTGACCTCAGGTAACGTAGAATGCTCAGCACTTTGCCATAAAACATCTAGAAACAGATTTTCCGATCTAAAAACTAATATAAATTGTTTTGTGGATACTAGTAACTTCATATAACCTCCTCTTACTTCTCTTTCATTTACTGCCTGGTGTGTGTTACACGTGGCAAGACCTCTTTAGTAAAAATATGCTGTAATGAAACATTTTATGTAAAATTGTTGGGGAGCTTGACTTTCTGTGTGCAGTTTTGAACTACTCCTTGATTTGTGCCTTACAACCTCTTGCCTTTAGTGTATATCAGAGACCTCCCTGGTGTTAGAACAGGAACTTCCTTAGCCAGACAATCCTCTCTGGCTTTGAAGCATTGTTTTTCCTTCCTTACAACTCATTGTATAAAAAAATGTCCCTGCCATATTACTATATCAAATGACTATTTACAGTTTGCTATTAAGTGTTGGTTAATTTGGGGTGGAGTGAATTCAATGGCTGCTTCAGATTCTTAGACCTCCTTATGGCCTAAGGATGACTTTCTTTCCTATGTTCACTTTATAGCTATAGGAATCTATCTCCTAAGGCTCTGCCATCACTTTAGTAGTGTGTCTGGGAAAGTAACACCCCATTTGTAGACTATTTTTCCATTTAAATGAATCCTAGAATGAAGAGGGCTAGTGCATTTAAACAAGGCCTGGATTGCAGGCCTGGATACTTTTTAGAGGCTTCGTCTCAGAGACTTAGAGAGAGCAGGTAACTGGACTGTCTCCTCCAAATAATATATAGATTTCAGTGTAGACACTTGTGTTATAACTTTATTGGAAAATGCAATGAAAAATCAGTGCTTAGAAATTTAAAAACAGAGACAAAACTTAAAAATCAAGCCTTGAACAGTGTTATGTGTGGTACCTGATCTTCTATTTTATGTGTGTATCTGTGTGTGTGTTGTACATTTTACCAATTGACTGCTATGGGCTAATTTTCATGGGGAAAATTAGTCTCTCTTCCGAGCATAGTTCCTGTCCCCAAAATTTCTTAAATCGTGTAACTTAAACTGCTAATTTGTTTCACTTCAGAAAAATTATAGCAGGTGGAAGAAATTGATTCTAAAATGATAGTCAACTTGTTTAATTTTTGCTAAAATGATACAGTGTTGATACTTCCAACTATTCTTTAGCTTTAGTATAGGCACTGCATTTGTTGTAGCCAATATACATTTTCTTTGAAGTGTCCTCAAATGAATGGAGAGTGTTCTTTCTGACTTAGTTGCCATTCTGCTTGAGTACAGAGCTATATACTGGGCTATTTTTCCTGTATTTCTGTATGTAAAGCCTCTTATGTACAGGATGAAGTAATTTGCAGTACAGACACTGAAGACAAGACATGGGTAATAGTCACAGATAATTCAGTGTTGCATGGTTCAGTCTAAATTGCAACACTTCTTGTGCATACACAAAAAAATGCGAGCAATTGCAATGCTTATATGCTACTAATACGATAAATTTTCCAGTTTATTTTATGTATGCATAGTATGCCTTGGAGAGAGGGGAAAAAAAGAAAAAGCTGTCTTAGCTGAGCAAGTATACAAAATATGTAGGGCTGTAGTGTTTAGGAAGACGTGTTTTCCTTGTCAGTGATGCACATAAGACATCTCCAAACCTAATTTAATGGAAAAAGAGTGTTCTAGCTTGATTTTAATTAATTTAAAATACTGAAGGTATCTGACTCTACTGGGTGTGCTGAATATTAAGAAGTAATTAGGAATCATTTATCAAAAGGTTTGGTTATAAGAAAGTAGGTGTAAAAAAAAAATATATATATATATACATAAAAAGAACTAATGAAGCTTTTGTATCTCATTCTTTCTATGAGTATCCACAATAAAAAGTCTTCTCAACTTTTTGTACAGTGAAGGACAGCTCTAAATGCATGGATATTTGGAAGCTACTTTCTCTCCCCCTTGTGAAACACATGGACTAATTGCTTATATGGAAAGGAGTAAAGGAATGCTGGAGCTAATCATTAGCCAAAAATATACTGTTGGATTAGAGTCACAGAGGAGTACATAGGAAAACTTTGTCGTGGGCTCGAATGAGCTGACAAGCTGCAAGGTGGCCAAGAAGGTGCTTCTGTGGCTCCTGGAGGCTGACCGAAGACCAGCTCCCTACTGAAAGCTGATGACAAGTTTTGTGCATCTGCTTAGCAGGTTAGATCAAGAAACAGATCTGACTGAAATACTGGTATTTCTTGGCAACTAACACTGATTTAGATCAGTCTAAAAAATGGCTATGAAATTTCCCTTTAGGTATGTGTTTTAGAGGTGGTTGCAGTTTTTGTCCCGTACCCTATGTATGAGTGAGCACACATTTAACCATGTTTTTCTTAGGGAAGAAGTGACTATTTGTGGCTGGTTGATTGTTTTATAAATCAAACTACTTCTGCATTTACACTATTAGTTTCAAAACAACATTTTCTTTGTGTGTTATGCAAAATAAACAGCAAAGCTGCTCTTAAAGAGTTAATTTGGAGCCTGAATATGCCTAAGATTCCTAAGAAAACTGAGGAGGTCTGTATAAAGGGAGGGGACAGTTTATTCTTGTTACCCCATTTCTGCCTTCACAGTACGAGCTTGTAAAATAGTTCTTCCTTTATTTAAGTAAATTACTCCCAAAAAAAAAAAAAAAAAAAAAAAAAAAAAAAAAAAAAAAAAAAAAAAAAAAAACTTGGCCTCCTATAGAGATAATTTCCCCAGCTAATGTTTTAGCATATGGCTAACACTCACAATAAAAATAAGGTTTTTTTATAAGCTTATTCTGATTTGTACCTCACTTGGGGGTATTACACTGTGTCAGTTACACGATAAGGTGTGGAGACAAAGGTTTTCAAGTAACACTAAGGAAACTTGTTGTGTTAAAATACTACCTTCTTGAATAAGATTGGAGATGTTGAAGTACTTGCATATCCTCTTCCTCCCTTCGTTATTACGCTGACAAGCCTGGACTGTTATCTTGTATTTGGAAGTAGCAAGGTGGGGCATTTCTGAAATGCTGTAGGAACATTGCTTTTTGACATTTAATTTTTTGAATCTGTTGCCAGTTTCTTTTCTTAAAAATACCCACTCTCAGTATTTTCACCTAGAATCTTAAGTTCATTTATCTAGAATGAAATACCATTATATAGTAAGGCTATCCTAGAAGATATACAATAATCAGTGTGCCTTTGTTACCTTGAAAAATCTCCCTAAGTAGCTTTCAGAACCGAAGGTTCAGATCTAAGTCTCTCTATTGGTAAAGATGGAGACTTCAGATTGCAGTATTAAGTCTTGGGCAAGGGCCTCACTGGCTCCTAAAGCAGGTTCATCTTGTGCAGTGCCTGCAAGGAAATGTAGCAAGGGACACCAAGCTGCTTGTCAAGCTGTATGCGTGCGTCTTACCCAGCACAAGCAACTGTGGAAGCCCTTAAAGGCAAGCTGTGCAGGTGCCTCAGTGAGCAGAGGAAGTTTAGAGAGAATCTGTCGGGAAATAACTGTTTTGGAAGATGTTCTTGTTTGTATCAGCATTGTATCAGAGGGTATTTTGTAGCTCTACGCTGTCTGCAAGGAATCTGTCATTTAACATGGCGCCAAGAGGAAGCTCAGAACCCATCTTTGTCATTCCCCTTGGTGTCTTGAGGGTTCAGCTCCCGAAGCTTTCAGCTCTATGCTGTTGGGTGGTTGGTTGTGTGTATGTGTCTGTAGATACCACTGTCTTGTGCACAGAGTGGTAACAGAGGCAATAGCAGTTTTCGTCCCAATTCAGAAAGCGTGTTTTGGTATTGCCTGTATCTGTGGTGCAGGTGAGGCACAAGCACTGATTAGACTGCTGAAAAAGGCCTGTTCCCTTCCAGAAATCTGAGCTAGGAGCTGCTGCCTTTTTCTTGTATTAACTTTGGTACCAAGTTCAGAGAGATTCTGTAGTGACCCTTGAGCACCTTCTTTGTTGATAGTTTGTAAAGGTAGCCTAGATGCCAACTATTGGCATAGTGATTTTATGGGCAATTTTTAATTTAATTAAATCATTTTCCAGCAAGGAATTCAGAGCATTTTTTCAGGGTATGCACTAGATACTTATTTCTCTCTAATGAATGATATTCCTAACGAATTGGTCACAGGTATTCTATATGCTAATGCCAACATGTTTTTTTCTATGGCCCAGGGCCGAGCAGCTACTGTTGCTGAGACTGATGGTTTCTGTCATTCCAGTTGCTGTCTAGTCTGTATCTATCCATCTTTTCCAGAACATGATGACTTCTGAAGTTCTGCTACAGTAGTTTTCCTTTGTGAACTCTGCAGCTAGCAAGCTGCATATGGTTCCCAGATCTTTTGATAAGTGCAGCTGTTTTTCAAATTCTCACATAGATATTATCAAAGGGTTAAAAAAAAAAAAAAATCTAGTTGTTATTGCTTCTACTCTGCTGGAAACGTGATGTCTCAAACTGCAGCTCTGCTTAGTTTTCTGAATAAGAAATGCTGTTTTTATTCAGGGAACCTGAAACTGTTTTTCAAAAACCACCAGCTTTTACTACATTGGTAGTGGGAATTACTGACAAAGTTGAACTATACTTTGAGATAGAAATAAATGGGTGGATTTATTTAGCTTTAAGGCATATTTCTTCTGCCCTTTAAGGTGGAATTCTGGGTGTTCGGGAGTCTTTTTTCACCTAATTCAAGAGAAGCTTGCTTTCTTAATGCTGAAAGAGAAAATTGCTTCATTGGTTGTGGTAAGCAGTAGTAGTTTTATGCAAGTCTGTATGGGTAGATTACTGTCATATAACTATTTTTAAAGCAAAGGTTGCAGGAAACATCGACATCGTGTGTAGTACTTCAAGTCTTAAAGTTTCCACTGCGAACACTTTTTTCATATAAGTTACTGGATGTGGTACAGAACTGTGAAGAACTATTCGTTAACAAATTTCGTTTTTTTAAATGAAAATATGCCAAATAAATATATATATATATATATATTTTTTTTTTTTCCAGTGTTTGTGATTATTAGACTTTCTGTAAGGAAAGTTAGAGTCATTTTCAGAACTGTCATTCTTTTACTGTGCATTAATACCTTGGAATATATCCACTTAATGCATGATATTTATGGGCCATTTTAGTGATTAAAATGTCATGCAGTATGTATTTTTCAAGTAGCATAACCATGTTTATGTCTGTTTCCTGTTTTTACTCTTCCATACTGTTTTGTATGCTTTTTTTGATGGAAGCGTTGAAAGTAATGTCCAATTTGTGTAAATACATATTAATTCTCTATTAGTAAAGCCCTCTCGTATGGTAATTTTTTTTCCTATGAAACAAAGCATGCCTTTCAAAAATAGTTCTGGGACTTGTCTGAAGATTTTACACTAAAGCGTAACTAAAATATGTACAAATTTTTTAACATAAAGACCTTCATATCTTTATGTAAAAGTCAGTAGCATATTTTGTCATTTAGGCATTTTGATGGATGCACTTGAGACCTTTGCATCCGTGGAGCAGTATTGAAGTTTTCTTGCTAGTGGCTTGCCTTTGAGAGTGGTGTCGATAAAACTAATCTTATCTTTGGACATCAGAAAGCAGTGGCTCAAACCTGTGCTAAATACGTGAATGACTTCAGAAACTGAGTATAGTATCTTTGAGCCTTTGTGTAATGAAAACATTAATTCTTACTGATTCACAATAGGTTTTGCTGATAAACAGGCTTTAAAAAAAAAAGACTGTTAAAAGTTGATTAATTCTGGCCACAATTCGTATTGAGACTTGTATTAAGTTCCTTTTCTTACAGTTGTGGTGGTGTTGAAAAAAGTACAGTATTATTCTTTGGAATGTTGCCATTGAAACAAAAGCCTGTTAAAAATATTTTGCCCAACCACTATAGCAATAAAATATATACCTCAAGGATCATCTTGAGGGAAGTGATCCCGCCTCTCTACTCAACCCTGGTTAGGCCACACCTGGAGTGTTGTGTCCGGTTTTGGGATCCTCAGTATGCGAGACACATGGAGCTACTGGAGCGAGCCCAGAGGAGGGCCAGTAAGATGGTGAACAGACTGGAGCATCTCTCCTATGAGGAAAGGCCGAGAGAGGCTCCAGGGCCTGTGTGGCCTGGAGAAGACAAGACTGAGAGGGAATCTTCATCAGTGTGCGTAACTGTCTGAAGGGAGAGTGTAGAGAGATGGGCCAGACTCTTCTCAAGTGGTGCCCAGGGGTAGGACAAGAAGTGACAGGCATAGATTGGAAACATGGGAACTTTGATCTGAACATGAGGAAAAACTTCATTACTGCGAAGGTGACTGAGTACTAGAACATGTTGTCTGGAGAGGTTATGCACTCTCCTTTCTTAAAGATGTTCAAAAGCCATCTGGCGGCAGTCCTTGGAAACATATATTTTAGGTGGCTGTTTGGGCAGGAGGGTTGAACTGCATGATCTCCAAAGGTTCCTTCTAATGTAGTAATTTATCATTCAGAGTAATGAACACAGAGTTTGATCTATCTTTTTGAAAATCTGAATCCTTGATTTGTGCTGGTGGATTCTTTAATTCAACTATATCTTTTTCCACTAAATGTTTTTCCTTACCTATATGTTTCCTCCTAATCTTTTCCTTACTGCTTTCCTCTTTCTTTGTCAACTTATCCTACACAGAATAAAGTCTGAAACTAGCAGTTAGGCTACTGCAGTCATAACATCCCAATTTGCATCCTCATGTTGTATGTTCTTTTGTTGTTCATGTGTGATATTCCTCTACTGCTGTTTGTCTGTTTTATGGGATTTCTGTGACAGTTGTTTAATATATGCTATAATGTTTTCCGTTAATGACTGGTCCATATGTGCCACAGAAACAGCTGTGATTGACAGTAAAAGAATTCTAACCATCAACTATTTATCAGGGAAACAGTTTCCCTTGTGCTGTCCCTTAGAAAAGAGGATGCGATAACCTTTGCTGTGTTGATCTGAGAAGTAAGAGTAGAGTAAAGCTCACAGAACCAAGTCTAGATTTGAGGCAGAAGTGTGTGCACACATGTGTGTCTTTTTTCTTTTTTTTTTAACTTACAGTAAGCTAAGTTAGTTGCGTGTGTACAACAGCTACTCCAGTGTCAGTTTGTTTCTCAGATGCTTCTCTGAAGACATAACTCATATGAAATGATCTTTGCAATGAAAATAAGTTGCAAAGGAATGTACTCAAGAGTATTCTAGCTTTTGTGTGTGTTTTTGTTTTCCCTTCAAGTAGTACGGTGTGTAAGATGCATTATTGACATTTAATATTTTTACAACTGTCAAGAATCTGAAATTAATTTTAATATGAAGCATAGGAGGGAGCAATACATGAACGTTATTTTACACACTGTGGAGGAATGAAAACTTCATCAGCTTGTTGCAATGGGTGAGTTAAGTCCTCCCATATTTGAGTTCATGCTTCTTAGCTTGTTTTTCTTTTCCAGTGTAATTAAAGCTGTAGATAGTGACCTGTGGAAAGGTTTGGTTTTTTTGTTGCTCTAAATGAGAGAGGAATAAGTAAAGAGATGTTTCCACTGCTAGCATACACTTAGTCTGTGGTGGTTGGTGGCTTTGCAGTTGACTCCCTTGTCATACAAAACCTGAGATTTATTTATGACTTTTTATTATGCTTCTGTAATACTCTAAGCTTTTTTAAGATACATGGCAATGAAATAGCCAAAGCTTTCTTCTTTTTCCCTAGAATAGTACTATTTGAAATAACTCATGTTCAGTATTATAGTATATTTCCAGAACCTTAGAAGTAATGTCTGTTGTGCAAGGCTTGGTGTTGGTGCTCAGAGTTTGGTTTGTGAGCTGTGTGTGTGTGTGTTTCAAAGAAATGAAGTGTGGGGTATTTCTTTCCTGTTTATACGTGATTTGTTTTCAGTCTAGGAAAGCTGGCTGACTGCAGCAGCAGTTTGAGTTTGTTAGCAGCCAGAGGAGGATAAGTTTGGGTGTACTATGGAGCTGTAGTGAAAAGCAGCAAGGAAATACAGCTGCTTCTGTTCTACATATGTGCTGCAAGCCCATTCCCTGAAGAGATGAGTGCTTCAGCACTTGAATTTATTTTAAAATAAAAAAATTTCAAGGATTTTTATGAGGATGTTCAAGGCTTCTTTTAGCAAATCTGTGGGGCCAGAGAGAAAAGCAGTTTAGTTGCTTGCCTGATTTTGCTGTCTTTTTAATAATTTTTTATTGTTAGGAAATTACTGGAAGTCTAGTAATACTTTTATATACTTGGTGAGTTTTTTTTTATACCAGAAATTAGTGTTTCTCATGATTGCCCAAAGCTGTCCAGAATGAGACTATCTGCTTATGAATTTTATTACTCTTGAGATATCTGCTCTGGCCGCATGAGACTTTAGCGAGTCAACTTCTTCTCTGCTCTCTTTGCAACAAAAATTCCACATTTCTCGTCTATCATGGGGAATTAGGTTAAATGAAGTAGTACCTGTCGGATTGAAAACTTTGATCATCTGGAACAGGGTTTATTTTCCCCCCTTTAAGAAATGTATCTTCAAGTAGTACTGCATGCTTTATCAAATCCTACTTTTCTAGTTTCGCAGACTCTCCCCAATATTTATGGATTTATTCTTGCAACTAACTTTTTTCCCTCCACATAGGCTTGTTTTTTCTGTTGAAGCTTTAGGTGAAATCTGTAGTTAGTAAAAAAAAAAAAAAAAAAAAAAAAAAAAAAAAAA
>VZSV01000231.1:0-23201 GCA_013398735.1 Nothocercus julius | reverse complement strand
CACACACACACAATGATAATTACTTTAAGTTGATATTTTTTTAATGGCAAATATTTTAAGTTGATACTTCTTTGTATAGGTTTCTACAATCCAAGAACTTGTTACTGGTTATGAAGCCTCCTTGAAAACCTGTGACCTTTTTAGTTCATGTGGTAAGTGTCTGTATACTTATGTTAATTTTTATTGTGGATACTAATACTGTTTTAAAGCAGTTATCAGTAATTGTTGGAGTGCTGCTGTTTTTTTGCAAGAGAATAAGCATTACAGCTTTCAGTAAGTGACTATGTAACTGCAAATAGTTGCTAAATTTTTCCCATGCTTTTTTTGTCTATGTTTTTTCAGTGAAGTCTTCAGCCTCACAGGTTACTGTAATTTTGTGTTTTGTTGCAGAAAATGGAGAAAAAGAGCCCCCAACGACACTGCTTTGGGTTCGGTATTTCCTGGCACAGCACTTTGACAAACTTGGCCAGTGTTCTTTGGCCTTGGATTACATTAATGCTGCAATCGCAAGCACTCCAACATTAATAGAATTGTTCTATTTAAAAGCAAAAATTTACAAGGTAAAAAGCTCATTTAGACGTTTGGAGTAAATATTTTGTTTTTTTAAAAAAAGAAATCCTATTAAATTAGTGTGAATATGTGGCTAGTTATTTTTTCACCCTACGAGGATTGTGGGCATTGGTCTGGCGTGGGATTTTTTTGTGCTCTTTTGTGTCAGCAAGGAAATGGAAACCCTTTTCTTTTGTTAGATTTTTGCAGAGCAATTAATAACTTGTAGCGAGTTGAAAAAATCCCAGGGGGGTGGTGAGAAGGAGAGAAATGAAAATACAGTGTTTTTGCTATTTTTTTTTTTAATGGAGAAATATCAGTAACTGTAGATTTCAATGTTGAAGTCAAAATCAGGTTTATACCAAAAGTTAACTCTTCATGTTCTCTCAAATAGCATGTAGGTAATCTCAAGGAAGCTGCCAAATGGATGGATGAAGCACAGTCTTTGGATACTGCAGACAGATTTATCAATTCTAAATGTGCAAAATACATGCTGCGGGCAAATATGGTGAAAGATGCAGAGGAGATGTGTTCTAAATTCACTCGGGTAAGGAAGATTTCTAATGAAAAGAATACCTTTGTTTACCTCTGATGCTGTGGTTTTTTTACTTTTCTAAATTTACCCATATAAGAAATGTGTATTTGTTGAGATATACTTATCATAACTTACATTTGATAGTAAATAACTATATAGAGAGACCCAGTAAATATTGAACAAATAGTTGTCTAAAATTGCTTTTTCAGAAATATTTTTGCAGTGCCATAATTTTAAGTACCTTTCTGGAAACATATCTGATAGTTACTTGCAAAACTTGCTGTTTTCCAGTCTGAGCTAACTGTACAGGAATGTGCAAACTATATATGTATTATGATTTAACTTCAACATACATGTGACTTGGACTGGAACATTTCCTCCTTTAGTGCTCCAGAACAAAATTTCATAAAGAAAATCCATTCTTACAGTGCAGGATAAGCACTCTAAATTTTACAATCATTTTGACTTTGAACAAAATTTAGATAGCCCATGATTCCATAATATTTATGTGACTAAATATGAAGACAGCTAGTTGGTGGGATTTCCTGGTGCACGTGCATAGGTTAAGCTCCTTAATTCTTCGTGATTTCATGTTCTATGTATTGAGAAACATGTGAAAGTGAATTAGAGCTTTCTAGTTATTAGTAGGAAACCTTGAAAATTTAGCTACTGGAATTCAACATGTGTTCTTGGCTGAATTGCCAGAGCAAGAAACACAGAACCTTATCATAGGTGTCTACAGTAAAACAGGCATTCCTTTAAAAAAAAAAAAAAAAATGAAAAATTAAAGGTGAGTGGAATATTTTTTTCCCTCTAATATTGAAAACTGCTTTGAGCATCTCATGGCCAGTGTTCTTGATAATGTTTACTTAGCTTTCAGTTTAATTGTTCTTGATCTAGAACACTGGAATTATAAAGAAAAAAATCAGATACCTCTTTTTTCCCCCCTTACATCCTTCTTGCATGTAAAGTTTAATTCTAACTTCACTTCTTTAGACTAGCTAACAAGTTATTAAAAAAAAAAAAAGTTTTCAGACTACAGGACAAAGCAGTAAGTGTATTTTGGGGTTTTTAGGCTAGGGGATGCAACTTCTCTAACAAAGGGGAAAAAAAGAAATACTAAGATTTTTTTCAAAAATAGTATTTTTTACTTTCAAGTTATGAAACTAGCAGTGCATGAGTTAACTGAAAGAGGGAAAGGAGGAAGACTTACCCTGTTCAGATAATAATTTATCAAGTGATTTAAATGTGTCTCTGTGTGTGTGTGTGTTTTTTGTGAGCATAAGATTATTTACAGGTGTTGCTCTCAGTAATCGGGAGTTTTCAGCTGTTTTATGTTATATTCCCAGTAGGCTGTTAGAAGGAAACAATCCTACAACTGAAACTATTAGTCAAACCTGAAAGGAGAAACTGTTAAATTATAATGACAAAAAGGGATAATGACACTTATTTCAGGAAGGGACATCTGCTATGGAAAATTTGAATGAGATGCAGTGCATGTGGTTCCAGACTGAATGTGCTGCAGCCTATCAAAGGCTAGGCAAGTATGGTGATGCCTTGAAAAAATGCCATGAAGTAGAAAGGGTAAGTAGGTATTTTCCTCCAGTATTTCTTGTATGTTAATGAAAATACTTGCTGATGTGATTAGCATGACTTTCTCTGCATATAGAATTTCTAGAATAATGATTCTTAAAACAGGCTAGAAATAAATGCTTTAATATTCTGTATAAAAGATCTCCTTGCTATTGTTTGTAAAATTGTTATCTGAAGTAAAGATTGAACATAAAATGTCACATCTCGTATCTAAAATGATTTGTACATTGACTTTATGTACAGCTGTCTTGCCAGTTGTTTTTTGTCAGAACAATCACATTTTGTTTTTAAGTGTCTTCTAATAATATTTTTGCGAACAAAAGGAGAGTTTCCTGGGTGATTTTTTTTTTTTGCTGATAACAGGCTCTCTTGGACAACCAATATTTTCAGAGTGTTTTTATGCTTGTCAATGTTACCTTTAAATAATTGTCAATTGTTACTTTAATTTTTAATTAAATGGAGGTAAAGTAAGCCAGGGCAATGCTTAAGATATTTTTATTTGTTTTCTTTTTTAAAGCATTTTTTTGAGATAACAGATGATCAATTTGACTTTCACACATACTGCATGAGAAAGATGACTCTCCGTGCCTATGTAGACCTTTTGAGATTAGAAGATGTGCTCAGGAAACATACCTTCTATTTCAAGGCTGCTCGTTCAGCAATTGAGATCTACTTGAAGCTACATGATAATCCTCTTACCAATGAAAGTAAAGAACAAGAAGTGAATTCAGGTATCTAAACCATAATCGAGGCTCATATGTTTGATACAAATACAAACTTATTAAGCTATGTGCTGTAGAATCATTAATGGTTGTACACAAGTCTTTCCATTTTCTGTCTCTTACAGCTTGATTAGCAACTGAAAAGAGATCATGGATAACACGTTATGTCTTTCTACTGTTCTTGTCTCACCTTCTTGTAAAACTAATAGAAGAATGAACCTAGTATAGTTGAAATACTTGGGAAAGCATGGCATTTCAGCATCTAAAGAGGAAGAGTTCAGTTGACTATAGCCATTTATCAACGGTTCATTTAACCAAAAGACAGTTAAATGTCATAAATAATTACTAAGCCTAATAGGTGTAATTTATGGGAAAGCAATCCAAGTTGTAAGAATTGAGTTTTGATCAAATGTATTTAATTCACCTATAATCTAGTAGTACAAGAGAGCACTGCATTCCATTTCTTTTTTTTTTTTCCACATATCTATATAATTTAAGTCTTCAAGTTAAGTGTGTATTAGGAAGATTAATATATTTGAGAAATCATGTGAAACTAGTATTAAATGGAAAGTGTAATTTCTTAGAAAATCCATTGTGTGGCGTACAAGTTTGAGAACTTTGTAAATGTTTTGGTTGTTTGTTTCTTTTAAGCTAAATAATTGTTTTTCCTAGTTGCTGTCACTGGTGCCATATTTAATGTTATACAATCACTGCAACACTCAATTTTGATAAAAGGGACAAAATTAATATAGGGCCATTTGTAAAGGGAAGGAGATTTGACATGGGGAAAAGAAGTTATAATAAATCAAAAAATGCCCTTTTAATGTTACCAGTGAAATCTTATCTTTCCTTCAGAGATAAATAATAATTTTTACTGTATTTGTCGTGTATGTAGGTATATAAAAACATGCATATACACAGCACAATACAGTTTGCATCCTCTTTGCCAATTTTGTTCAGATTTTTTGTGTGTAATGTAAGATAGGTGTGTGACAAGGTCATTAAAGTTTTCCCTAGAAGAGGAAGAACCTTAGAAGTAATGTCACTTTTTCAGGTGTTCTGAATTGGGATTACTTAGGTAGATTTTATCGATAGGGGAACACAGCACTGTGGTGCTAGGGTAAAAAAGTCTTATGGGGCAGCTTTTCCTCACTTCCTATTCTCAGGACACTGGATGGCCCCAGCACGGGCCTGGTAGAGGTAAGTGATGCCATCATAGCTCCAGAAAAGATGTATTAGCTCCCAGTAGCCCATTCTTCTGTTCCATGCCCGCATCACTGGCACAGCTCAAGTTCTCAGTGAAGCGCAAAAGATGCCTGGCAGAAACTGGTGTTACTCCAGATAAACAAGTCAGATCAATATCACAGCAAGGAAGAGTGAGAAAGGTCTGAATGGAAAGGCTGAAGGTTCCCCACTTTTATATGGTCCTGCAGGAAACAGTTTCAATTATTCTGCTAAATCATGTTTTACTTTTCACACAACTGGTTGTTAAACACTTCTTGTTATCTATGTGTTATACAGTCTAAATCTGTACACAGCAAGTAGCCCGAATCACAGAATCACACAGACTCACAGAATGGTTAAGGTTGGAAGGGACCTCTAGAGATCATCTTGTCCAACCCCCCTGCTTAAGCAGGCACACCTGGAGCACGGGGCACAGGGTAGCATCCAGGCAGGTTTGGAAGCTCTCAGGAGAAGGAACTTCCACAGTCTCTCTGGGCAGCCTGTTCTGGGGCTCTGTCACCTGCACAGCAGAGAAGCTCTTCCTCAGATGGAGGTGGAACATCCTGTGTTTCCACTTGTACCGATTACCCCTTGTCCTGTCACTAGCCACCACTGAGAAGAGTTTGGCCCCATCCTCCCTACATTGACCCTGCAGGTACTTGTACATGTTGATCAGATCTCCTCTCAATCTTCTCTTCTCTATGCTAAACAGACCCACTGTAGACCTCTCTTATTATGGCCCTATTATTATAACGGCCCATAATAGAATATTTTTACCTCCCTCCTGCCCTCTGCAAACAATATTGCAGTTTTTGATTGTGTCCAGTTAACTATGTCCTAGAATTTGCAGAAAGTAGAGATTGCTCTGCACTGTATACTTGGCTGTATATTGATCATGTAGGCACCATCATAAAAGACACTACACTTTAGTACAGAATGTAAGTTAGTCATGCTGTTTTTAATTATTAAAATGAAGAACTTAACAAAATAGGTAGTGATTTTCTCAAAGATAATATTAAGATAAAGCTTGTTGTGTGGATATAAAATATACGTAGTAGTTAACTGTTCATATAAGTGAGGGTTATAAAACAACTGTTTTGAGGAAAAACACAAACACACACAGTGTTGTGTAAACAGTAATCCAGTAGTAATAGTGGATTATGCAGTGCTGTCCTCTCGCAAGTGTAAAAAAAAAGGAAAGGAAATTGCTGTAAAAGTATGAGAAGGAGCATAGTGTCATCTGCATGTTTGAGAATTTTTTTGTGGAATGGAATGCCAATTCTTTAGTAATACAGATTATCTGCTACCTTAATCTGTAGAAAATCTCTCAGCCAAAGAACTGAAGAAAATGCTTAGCAAGCAAAGAAGAGCACAAAAGAAAGCAAAACTTGAAGAGGAAAGAAAACATGCAGAAAGAGAACGGCAACAAAAGAATCAAAAGAAAAAGCGTGATGAAGAGGAGGAAGAAACTAGTGGACCCAGGGAAGAGCTAGTTCCTGAAAAACTGGAAAGGGTTAGCATGGAGTTATTCCTTATGTTGAGCTCATCCCATTGCCATAAGATTACCTGTAATACGGGTATCCGTCAGGTTTTCCTGAAAGAATTAATCAGTCTTACGAAATTATTTTTGCATGCAAAAAGTCTATTTCTACTTACACTGAAAAGCATAATTTTTCCTCTAGATCATTAAAATTCTGTACTAATAATGTTAACTGTAAATTTGGCATATTCTAGGCTTGCTCATTAAAATAGAAACTGAGTGAAAGATACTTCCTTCCCAAATTACTCTGTTGGTTTTCATATAGTAAAAAGAGGAAAAAGTAACAGAATGTGATTGCAGTACATGGCTCTTTGTCCTCAGAGAAATGCTGGTTCAGGCCTTCATATTCTGTTTTCTCTATCAAAAGAATTTCTGAGGGTCAGGCTTGCTGTCAGGTGGTCAAATTTAATTGTTTCCTAAATGCTAAATTTTAACATAGCTAATCAAATTACACAACAGTGTCAAATTTCCCAATGATGCTGCCTTTTTCAGGATGAAAAATTGACAAAGTGCTTTTATATCTGGCTGTTCAAATACGTTTTTTTCTTTGGTTCACTTTAATTCAGAAAGCTATCAGCAGTTCACATTTAGTCTATGGTTTAACTTGTCTTGATATTGGAAACAGTCATCAGTTTGGATTTTGTCTGAAATTTATTTTAGCCTTAATTTTAATTATGTCTGTTTTTGTTAAAACAGGTAGAAAATCCATTAGAGGAAGCAATTAAGTTCCTTATACCACTTAAGAATCTTATTGGAGATAACATAGACACACACTTATTAGCATTTGAAATATACTTTAGAAAAGGTAAAGTATTTCATAGTTGTGTGGTTTTTTTTTTTTTTCTTTGTAGACTTTTAATCCTTCAGGACAGCTTGTATTTTGCAACTTTAGTTTAAAATTAATGTTTAGAGTGGATACTCTTTTTGCTGGCTGAAGCAGGGACTTGCATCATCAATCATTAATAGAGGGGATATTTGGGAAAGCTCACAATGACTGATCATTTTTAAGCCACCAATAGTTTGCTTTAAAAACTGCGAGTAAAGAAAGTTGGTAATACGCACTAAAAAATGCTGTAGGAAACAGTATTTTTGTGTGAATTTAAGCATCTAGGAAAACAACAACAAAAAACTTTGCAGTGTTGCTAGAGTCTGAGCAGTAGAGAGTTCTGTTTTCTTAAGTAATTTGGATTGTAAAAGTGCATCTTTCTAGTTCTGTGTAGGCCTTGATGTTTCTAATATTTGTGCTAGATTTGCTGAGTAAAACAGTAGTTCATACAAAGATGTAAGTAGTTATGTGTTCTTAGTCTCAGTATGATTTTTGTTTTCCCTTTTCACAGGAAAGTTTCTGTTAATGCTACAGTCTGTCAAAAGAGCTTTTGCTATCAACAGCAATAACCCCTGGCTACATGAATGCTTGATTAAATTCTCTAAAGCTGGTATGTTTGTAGGTAATATGTATGTGTGTGTATATATAGGGATATGAAAAGTGAAATATGTTCATGGACATAGCTAGGTGTTATGTAACGCAGAAAGACTTTTCAAAAATAAGGAAGACAAGTAAAAATATATGATATTTTGGGTATCTCCTAAGAAAATAATGGATGTGCTATGCAGTGTCCCATATATGTTCCTCCATTAATCTACCAGGTGGTAGATAATTCCTACTGTTCATACTTGGTATTTTTAGAGGAATATGTTTGTAAGATTCTTTGAATTTTTGCAAGCTCTAACAAAGGCTGATATGGGAGAAAGATTCTGACTGAAGCCAAGCATGCATTGTGAACTTGTTAGGTAACAGAAAATCTTTGTGGCAGAAAGCTGCTATGAGTGCTTTATCTCCAGATGCATCTGTGTGTATTTAAGGAGTTAAAGCGGTGTAATTACGTAAATGCTTGTTCTGCTGTATGTTAAATGCAATTAGACTTTTAAAAGTTTGTTACTAATTGTTTTGACACGGGGAAAAAAAATACATAGAAAATGAGCAAGCGCTCTAGAGATTCTGGTTGTTTAAATGTAGTACCCTGTGTGCTCTGAAGAAGCATTACCAAATCTAGTGCTTTTTTTGGTAACATGAATCAGTTTAGATTTAAAGCCTTCAGTGTTTTCCTTAGGAACATAATAAATTGGTACATGAGACAGAGTTAAAGTAAGATGGCAGTATATTTCTTGCAGGCTTAATTCCAAATTAGGTGTTTTTAAATAAAATCATTCTGAATAGCAACATGTTTTTCTTCTCTGTGTGTGTATATATATTTTTGAATAATATTTTGTGCATGTGTGTATATAATCAGAATCAAACATCAATTTGATGTTCCTCCATGCAGCAAAACTTGTGTTGACTTTAGCCCTATTTTGAATTCTCACTTTGGCTTCTGCATACAAGCTCAGGAATAAAAGTGATAGTTCTTTAGCAGTGATTTTGTTGTTTTCTGATGTCATTTAAATGTCTTTTTTTTGTTTCTTTCCCTCTTAAATTTATCTCTTCTAGTATCTGATCATAGTAACCTCCCTGAAATTGTGAACAAGGTCCTAACTCAAGAAATGCAGAAAATTTTTGTTAATAAAAACTTGGAAAGTTTTAACGAAGAGTTTCTCAAACACAATGCTACCTCCATTCAGCACCAACTGTCAGGTTTGTTTAATATTTTAATACTTTTGAAAATTAGGTGATTTAAGTAATTCAAATGTGTATCTTCTCTGCACTTAAATCATACATAAACTGGAATGAGCTAGAGCTGCTTATTTGCTTTTTTTCTGTCTGTTTTTACCATGTTAAAATATTCTTTTTTTTAATCAGCTGCATAAGGAACTTGCCTCTCACCTCCAAAAAACTTAAGCTACCAAATCCAACTATAGAAGCACTGCCATCCCTCCTGTTGAAGCTTCCAACTTCCAGTGTTGAAATAATTAGAAAATATAAATTGTAAATGCCCTTTGGACAGAAAAGATTTGTGTTATAATAAGCAGTGCTTTTGCCTGATCAGCTGTGATGTTTCTGTTCCTACTCATGCCTTTGTTGTGTAGCAATAGTATGAATAAAAATGTAATGGCAAACTTACTACTTCATCTTTGTTATTTTGCTCTTCAGGCAATAATGAAAAATTGAAATAAAACACACTTTTACTTTTTATTTAAAAAAGCTATGAAGAGCTCTTGGAGTTGATTGAAAGGAAGTTAGAGTTGAAATTAGTTGCTTCTACTGATTCTGGAAAGGTGTGGAATAAAAGTAATGTCAGCTGAAAAGTTAGTAGAAAAAATACCATTCTACAGCTAGGAAGCAAGAAAAAAGCTTTATCGGTCACTTAGATTTGTACAACTGCAAGTAGTCTTACTAAAGTTTGTAAAAGTTACCTGGGCTTCATCTAGAATCACAAGTTCTCACTTCCAGTAGTATATTCCTATGGAAAGCTACACACCATGTGTGTCGTAGCAATTGTACAGGTTAAGGTTGTTTAAATTCTTAGGAATTTGGCTTCACACCAGTAAAAATTTTAATGCCTTAGAGAAGAACCCAAACTAGCCATGCGCAGTGGTGGCACCTGTGTTAGTGACACCAGGAGCTGCTCACATTCAGTGGAGATGAGGGACAAAAGTGTGTAACAGCCCCTTGCTCTCTGGAGTTAGCTCCCTTCTGATTTTGCACTGAAACTCTAGTCCCCATTTGTTCCCACTGCCTGTCAACTAATACGTGATTGGATCTCAGTGATGAGTTCACTTAACTCTAGTACTTTTTCAATTTAGAGTATCTCTGAGAATATGTCTTTTCATCCTACAAATCAGGAAGTGATTGATTTCATTTTGCTGGCTGATTTGAAGGGCTCAGTAATCAGCATACTCTTTACATTTATTTCCTGAATGTGTTTTGACCATGTCCTCAGTAAAGTGAGCCTTTTTACTTTGCCAAAGCAGATTTCTTGTGCTACTCTAGTAGTGAACTACAGAATAGCTTTTAATTCCCTTAGTTTTAAATAATAAGGGAGGAAAAGATGTGTTAAAGCCTTAATTCACATTGATTCATGATTTTTCAGATCCCATGTTTGTATGTGCAGTGTCACGTTTAGCAATGCTAATATCTCAGTGCTGTTTTCTTTCTTGTGATAGGTGCAAAGATGATGTATTTCCTGGACAAATCAAGACAAGAAAAAGCAATTGCTATTGCTACAAGATTGGATAAAAATATGAGAGACAAAAATGTGAAGGTAAAAGATAGTTTTGTTTAGAACAAAAAGTATATATGATCTTAAATAATGTGTAGTTAAGTACATAGCCTTTGTTTAGTGATAAATTAATGTTATTTGCCTGAACAATTCTATTAAGTTCTGTTTTTCTGTAAGTAACTATGACATCTAAATACCAACAGAGCACCTAAATTTGCTGATGCCAGTATTTTGGATCTTACTTTTGATAATAAAACGGTTTTAGTTTGCGTTTATTAACTCTTGCTTTTGTTTCTTTAGACATTAACAAAGGTTTCTGAGGCACTGCTTGACGGCAGCTTTGGGAGCTGCCACACTCAATGTGAAGAATATCAAGCAGCATGTCATAAACTGTTTCCTTTTACATCTGCCTTTATGCCTGCCACAAATGAGGATGATAGCAGCATTGCATCCGTGAACCACACAGCCATTAACCACGATGTGCTGTCCAATGAAATTTGAAGTAGCGTGTGCAAGTCTCTGCGCTTGTATCTATGTATACGTGCGCACATATATACAAAACTGACTCTCATTACATGCAGACTGGCTAGGTACAGATCAGGGTTACTTTTCCAGGTTGTATTAAAATATCTTTAACAAGTATAAAATGAAATGTTTGGATAGCTAAATGCAATGGAGTATGCTATTAGATTGTTATTTTTTTCTCCCAACAGAAAACTGCCAATATTTATGTAAACATCCTTAATCAGCATTTTTCATGTTTATACTTGTACAGTTGTAAGTCTTTTAATATTTCATCAGCCTTCTCCCACAGAAAAAAATCTATGGATGTTTAAGACTGCTTTCACCTAAGTGTTACTATGTATACATATAAATGTGATATCTTAATAAAATTATCATCGGAACATTTTTAGCAGATTAAAACTGAAGTGCTGCTTGAATTACCCTCTTCATCTTTTACTTTTTTTTTTTTTTCCTTTTTATATATTATTTTTCTTTGGTCAGTGTGGTTTCTTTTGAAGCGCAGTGGCAATAAGAGCGTTGGCAGTTTGCATGTTTTTGTCAATTGTGTGTCTTACATGGAACCAGTGTTGGTGGATATGAAGATTAGGTTTGTGTAAAAGCAAAGTTTTTTGAAAACTATATTTTCTCTACTTTGTGTTCCATAGTTTTCTTAAGTTTATGGGCGGTTTAACTTTCTTTGAATTTCCTCAAGCATTTCCCAGAAAATACAGTGAATTTGATGCTGTTGTCTGCCCTTTGTTTCATCTTCTGTTTTCCTTCTCTTTTTGCTTTCTTCCCATCTGTTCATGTATTGACACTTACTTTGAAAAAGCTACTCCAGTTTTGGGCAGGTGCATAAGGTACAGTAATGGGGAATACGGTTCCTCTATACATCATAAATTCACTGGTAAGTTTACTGTATTACCTCCATTAAAAGTCTTAGCTGTGGACTTATGGCCAAGAATCTAGTACTTCTCTTGCCTGAATACTATTGCTTTAGGTGCTGCAAAGCAAATAGTATACAAGGAGTATGTTTTATATTTAAAAACTATTTAAGGGAGCACAAAGAGGCTGACTACAAATCACAAGGAACCTTTTCTTACTCTGTATTAAGGTGCATTAACTATTAAATATACAACACATCAAAATGAAAGTCTGAATCTAATATAGCTTTTTAAAGCATAATATTGCTGGACAAAATGACTACATATGACAGTTTTACATTCTATAAGAACTGCTATCAAAACATAACTATACTGTGGCTTGTACAGAAAATCAGTTTCTGGAAACTGTAATGGAATCATTCAATCAGTTTGTTTTTATTTCATTGCAATGTAAATAATTTCAGTAATATTAACTAGCTCCTCTAAGGCAAATATAAATTCATGTAGAGGAGATTTTATTAAGACAAATAAACTGTTCTAATTAAAATTCTCCTTTGTGTGTCATCTGTTTAGATTCAAAATTGTTGAATGGAAAAGTCACTGTAAAATAATGCCAACATATGTTACGCTGTAATAAATTATTTTGTACACACTTGCCTTTGGTTTGGAGTTTCTGCATATTCTGTGGCCATTAAACTTCAGCATATTTCATGTTTATTAGTTTATCTAAAAAAAAAGTCTTGTCTCACTTGTACATTCACCGAAGGTCTAACATGAACTCTGAACTTAAAAAGTACTTAACACGTTGATGTACATGTAGGCAACATGCTGCCCTGAGAAATACTTGTTAAGGTGTTTTTGTTTTATGTCCTTACCATGCTGGTTGCTGTGGAATGACTTTTCCTAACATATCTCAAACAAGGAAAGGCAGTTGCTTGTAATCTGGTTTTGTGTGACTTGTACCCCAGAAGGACTTTACCAGTCAGTATAAGGGGCAGACATTCATTAGCTCAGTCTTTGTGTTGCATAGAGATGATCTTGAAGTTGTTAGACTGAATCCAGGGCTTCCAAGGAAGACTGCAGCCCTACAGATGGTTGGTAAGAGTGGTGTTTGAGCTATCTGGATCTGATAGTTTGACAATTCGAGTCAGACTCTGGCACAAATACCTGGGCTAACTTTTCAGCGGTCTGTCACTTAAGAAGGATTAATGGCTTCATGCTTTTTAGGTTTGTAGAATTCTAGGAGCTCTCTTGAAGATTATAAAAATACACAAATTGATTTTCCTTTCACTCTGTGGGTGTTTTGCTGTTTTCCTTAGAGCTGTAAGACAAACTGTGGTTTTCTTCAGGACTGACATCACAGGTGCAAACCGCTTGGAATGATAGATACTGGTGATCCTACACAGCATTGCAGAGAAAGATTAGGGTAGTACAGGAAGGATAACAGAATAATGGAGAATAACAGGAGCCAAGGGAAAGTGGTGTATGTTTATTTTTTATTTAAAAAGTTCTGAAAACATCTGATGTCTTTCCAGGATGTCTTTCCTGCTGCATTAGAAAAGGCAGAGAGCTTGAACAGGCCTGGTAAGTTTTCCCAGAGGAAATGTGCTGTAAGTTCACTTTTTCCTCGCACATGTAAAATCACTGTATAGGAGTATATTATATAAATGCTAGTGATGTTTGTATGTTGAATCACAGTATTTCACATTTCAGTTTATTAAACTTTAAAATCTATTCAGCTAGCTTAGCTTATTTTCTTCTGTCTCTCTCCGTCCCTCTCTGTCCCTCATATGCATGTTTTCTACCTAAGTGCTGTCTTGCCTTCTTTTTTTCTTGCCATTTTTCATCTCAGAAGTTATTTATTTTGCTTGTGTCTGTTGTAGTCCTCCTTGTTTCACTCTCTCATCCCTAACTAGCTTTTCTTGCCTAATGAATGTAGGAGGTAGCTTTTCCTTTCATCAGCCCACTGGGGGCAAAATAATTGCTTGGTTATGTTAAGCTGGGGCCAGTTCTGATCTGGTCAGCTTGTGGGAGTGAAGAAGAGCTGGAGTCCAGGAGCCCTAGCTCTCTGCTCTAGCACAGAGTCTGTCTCAGTATCATCTCAGATCTCAAGCCTGAGATAGACTCAGGCTTTGCATCTTTACTCGGTTGACCTCATTTCAGAAAAGAGAGCCCATCTAGGGTATCTCCTGTTTTTAGTACCACCGGTGCCACAGGGAGGTGGAAGGAGGTGTCAAATACAACGCTGCCAAATGTGGTGACATGTAAACTTGACCTGTACTAACACCACAATGTTCTGAGACTCTAGCTTGACCTCTTTCAATCAACATGTAAAGAGCAAGGTGGCAATTTCATCAGGCCCAAAGTCAGTCAAGCTGAGATGTTTCTATAGCAACTCACAGGGTGACCTGCATATGCTAATTATTAAGATATGAAATATTATAATTGGTATATTGGGAAGGATTGGTAAAGTTTGTAAAAGTGGTTCTGATAAGGAAAATTCACCAATGTTGATGGAGTGAAGCACTGATCACCTAGGTCATAAAACTAGATATAACAAAGTCTTGGAAGTCATTTTTGCTTCAAACCTGAAGAGTTTAGGAAAATTATCAGAGACAGATAAATTACAGATCTTGTGCTATGCTTGAGTATTGTACCTTGATACACCTTCTGATGTAATCAAGTAGACCATGCTGTTTAGGTCTAGCAGATTTATATTCTTTGATAGATACAATTCAGTACCTTAATGAGAAACGTTGGTTGTGTTTTATGGATACTGTATAGAAATGCTTCACAATGCTGGGGTGTATTCTGACAGTCTTCCAAGCTTAGTCTGTGCTGCAGACGGGCATGGGTAAGGTGCACCCTGGCAGCTTGCAGAATGGTTTGCTGTCTGTGCAGGAGGAGAATGTGCAAATGCAGAGTACGTTGGGCTGCCTGTGAACATAGGACCTTGCTTACTAAGGGTGCCTCCAAGGATCAGATAGTTCAGGGTGCGGTTTAGTAGGGAGCAGATTCATCTTGCTGAACTGGCAGAAATACATTGGGTTTGGCTGATAAAGTTTCCTGGTGGTTAATGGGATGGGCTGGCCTGCTGAAATACTGGATGAACACCAAAATGAGCAGCAGCAGAGAGACAGGTCAGCCCTTCTTAAACACTGCTGTGTGTTGCTGCGTGGCAGATGTACCTTGTAGTGGGATTCTCGGCCAGCATATGGAAGCAGGAACCACTTCTGGTAAACAACAGGTTATTTACCAGTGCTGATAGCTGGGTGTCAGAAATGACGTGCCTCCTTCGGCAGCGGGGAGTTGCCTCTCTCTGGTTCCTGGGCATCTCTGTCCAGCGTTGTCAGGGTTTGGGTTTTGCCTTCCAGAGATACTTCTAAATACCCGTACCTAATCTTAACGGAGCTTTTACACAGTGAGGAGGCCTGGGCATACTTGTGACTTGACCCTGTGGCATGTGAGCTAGCTGGCATCCCCAAAAGAAAAAGTAGGTGTTCTGCAGCCTTTTACAGCACCTAATGCCTTGGTTTTATTTGTGCAGCAATTGCGTAAAGTGTTCTTTATGCCATCTTAAGCCATCTATGCAAAACCTTCAAAATGCCTCACATAGCCTTTATGATAAACTATTAATGGACTGATTTGGACTGCTCTAAAGTACAGTAAAAGCTTATATGTCCAGCGTCATAAAGTATTTGAAATTGTTTTGTACATGCTGATAAATGCTGATCTATGAATATCTCCCTTTTTCTTTCCCACAGGGGTAAGATGGAAAGATGTAGAGAGACCAATATCCCCTAAAGCTGACAAACTTCCCATCATGAGGAATAAGCCTGTTCCAGAATCCTAGGCCCTAATGGGAAATGTACCTGTACGTGATAAAAGTTTAGTTTGGAATTAGCAATGGCCATGGAAGGGGTTGCTTATGTCTGCTCTGCTATAGCATCCCCAGACTCCCCAAATGAATCCCTCAGGTAGGAACACGTCAGCTTTTCAGCCTGACACCAGGAGGATATAAGAATCATATTTTCACATGTAAATGCAGGGGACGCGCAGGCCCTGGATGTGTCTGTGCACTTTGGGAAGTAATTATTAACAACAGAGAACCAGGTAAAGCCATTTCCTTTACGTAGCAACATGTGACTTGGTCTGAAGTTTACATGGCGAGCTGGTAAGCAGTTGAAGATGGATGCGTTTTCGAGCTCCCAAATGCATTCTAGTCATATTTGTTCAGCCTGAAGTTGTGGCCATTTATTGTGTCAGCAGTATCACTATGTATTCCTGACCTTTGCTTTTTCGTGTTTGCAGCTTTTAACCGAGAGAGGCAGTTCACGGATTTTCCACGAGAGGGAAGTCTTGCATGCAGGATCATTTTGCAGTAACAACAGGCAACGGCAGTCTGTTTATATTCAGATTTTTTTTTCTCTTGTTTCCATAACATGACTGTATTATAAGAACCTGTCTATTTTATTTTCTCTTAGGCAGTGCAGGGATATTTTTTGTACATGCTTAAATGACTGATTTAGACTTAGGTTCATCCCAGGCAACCTTAAGATTTGGAGTTCTGAAGATGAGGGTGTGGTTGTCTAGGGTTATTTTCATACCAGCTGAGAGAGACACTGAAAAGATGTTTTATTCCACATATGATTAGCATCACCTTTCCAGAGAGCTGTTCCATACACGGAACGCGTGAGTCAGCCAAGTTCCTGCCTCCCTTTCCTTGGCCTTCTGAAGGGAGAGC
This sequence comes from Nothocercus julius, assembly GCA_013398735.1. Classification (NCBI taxonomy): domain Eukaryota; kingdom Metazoa; phylum Chordata; class Aves; order Tinamiformes; family Tinamidae; genus Nothocercus; species Nothocercus julius. The sequence continues at coordinate 6,749 of VZSV01000231.1, read as the reverse complement.
ATCAGCCTTCAAGTTTGGTGTTCAACTTCAATTAATTTACCATAGGCTAAATATGTTGCCTGCTTATTGCTCAAACTTCAATGCTTAAACATATCTCAGGTTTAGACAAAGACTTTTGAAAGTGCTCTGTTCAAGCTGGAGAGGAGATTGAGGTTTTGAGAGGTCTATGGAGGAATTTTGGCGATACGCTAAGAGCAGAGAAGGAAATAGATGGTATTTGCAGGGCTGATTCCCTGTGATAAATGGTCAGACTCAGAGCAAACCAGGAAATGAGTCTCAGATGAGGCACTGTCTTCCTGTGCTGTGCATAGAGCTCCCAGCACAGAGCAGTCCTAGCTCTGGCAGGATTTATAACACAAGCCGTAACCTGTCGTAAAACACACCAGTAATCTCAAGCAAACTGTAGCTGCTTGATGCCTGCCGTGCAGCTATCAGTATGAAAGGAGCTGGGCACCAAAGGAGCTGTTATCCATCACTGAAGATGTTTAATCAAAGTTCATCTGGTCCAAACACAGATTAAATTTCAAATGCACTCAGAGGATACCGGAAGTTCAAGGAGTTTTTATATCCATTAACATTCCCCACGTGCCTAAATGTCTCTTTAGGGACATTCAAGGCAATGGCTGAAGCAGTGATATTTGCCAATGGTGGTTTTACTATTTTTGGCCATAGGGGTTAGGAGGACAAGCTCGAGAGATGAGGAAGCTACTGAGGGCTAGCCCAGGCACCAAGCAGACTGCAGAGCTTCCAGACTGCAACAAGCTCCAACTGTGGGCAGAGTTTGCCTGTAGCCTGTCCTACGTGGTTGAAAATGTTAGTGGGCGCTTTATTGTTGCGGGGCTGCCAGAAGCCTGAAACAGAGGTTGTGAACACTGAAGTATCCACACACTACTTATGTGGGATGCGGTGACAACTAAAAACACGTAACTGGTGATGTCAGCAGATGTAAGTCTTTGGGAGCCTACAACTTCACTAGATTTCTTTTTTTTTTTTTTTTTTTTTTTTTTTTTTTCTTCCTTGTAGGCAGAGAATACCTCACAAATCAAGGGTTTGGAAAACTTTGCTTTCAGGACCTCTGTATCCACTTCAAGGCTATGGGCACTGCAGCATGTCAAACATCTAGAAGTAGTTCCTGCAATGCTGAGATTTGGGAGCCTTGTATCCTGGGTGTCCTGGGCCTGTGTCCTGGGTGTGCCAAGCACTCCTCTTCCTAATGCACTTCATGGACAATATCATGACACTGGACATTTCTAAAGGGCAGAAGGGACATGAGGGAAATGGCAACAACAGATAACCCAACCCAGGGAAACCATCTCTGCCCATGGCTGCTTTATTAATAGACCATCTCTCATCGACACGGTTTGTCTTAGGGAAGACTTGGCCTTGCTGAGGAATGAGGAGCTGGCAGAGCCACCCTGCCCTGGCCCTGACGTATGACCTACTGCAACAGAGGTGCCTCTCACTGAAAATTGGGGCCTACATAATCCCAGGTATAATGGATACAACAACACATATTTTCAGTATGATGGTGGATGAACGTGGATGTGCAGAGCTGCGTTTAGCACTAGTCTTTACAGTGGCAAAGACTGTGTTTTCCACTGATATTATATATATGTACATACATATAATACACACACACACACACACACACACACACACACACGTGTATATATACACTGCTGTCCTCTTCTGTTTATATCTTGCACCTGCAGTTTGCCTGCAAATCTTTTCTTGTTGGAGTAGCACAAATAAGTTGGTACTGGGCAGTCTGGTGTGGGCAATTTTGAAAGCCTGTTATTTATAAAATAGAAGCTGGAAATAGAAAACGAGCATATGGATGAAGTTGCTGTCACAGATCCTCCCTCTGGCTGGGAGGATTAGAGCATGGTTTACTTCTGTGTGGGAGCACAAGAGGATGCTGCTATGGCTTGTCATAAAAATTATTCTAGGCTGAGAAAAATGGACAAAACTCAGGGCTTTTAATAATTATTCTGAAAGCAAAATACAAGTGTCTCAGGCTGTCAGAAGAAAGAACTGGATGTGGTACATGGTCACTGCCTCTAACAGTGATGCTTTTCTTCCTATCTGCATGAGCCCTTGTGCACTGAGCAGCAGGAGTGGGTTCAGTGTGCCAAAGAGAAGTGTGATTATTTCTCAACCATATATATGCAAATCCCTCTCCTTTAAATGAGGGTGGTTTACTAGCTCACCAAGGCACAGGCAATACTGCTTTTGTTCCATGCTTGTATGGTGACTGATTCAATGGGTCCTGGTCTGTGACTGGCGCTGCACCAATGCAAGTTAATAAAGAACTGCACTTCTAACACATGCAGCCACGTGCCTTCGCCAAACAAGTGCCCATGCCTTCTTTTTCTGCCTCTTACCTCCTTAATGCCAATACAGTGTGAGAGGCAGAGCAAGACTCTATTCCTTCAGCCTGCTTCAGCAGCAAGGCTGGGAATGGCATCCTGCACCCGCGCTCTTCCCCGACTTTCCCCATTCTTGTGCTCGTGCTGGGCTGCGTTACCTCAGAATTGGTGTAATGTAAGAATAAAGTGCTTTTGCAACACGGAAGAGACCAAGTGTTGCTCTAACCACACGATGACAAGTATGACAGAGAAAATAGAAATTCATGTAAATTAGAAAGGAAGAAAAAAAGAAAAAAATCCCCAGTCAACCTTCTTAGGGCAGTATAATAAGAATTTATCTTAGGTAAGGAAAATTTTTCTTTCCCTGTGTATATTACTGTATTTTCACCAGGTATTTTGGCCACAATGCACATCAAAATGACTTAGAGCCTGAAACAACAAGAAGGCAGCTGGGGACAAAAGCAGATTTGCAACAGAATTATTATTGCTCCATGTCAGACTGCTGATACAGAAGTACCTTGTATAGCATGATGCTATTCTATAGAGTGTTTCTCACAAACCCATTAAACGGAACATGGTTATTTTGAAATTTTCATACCTCTTACTTACCCATAGCCACCCCCTCCTTAACTCACCTTTCCCTCTCAATGCTCAGCTGAAGTCACTTGATCCAGAACTTTCAAATTCTTGAGCAATTCTGCACGTCTCTGCTGTGGACATAAGCTTACACTGAAAGGTCCCTTCCAGCAACTTCAGCATGGTTTGCAATTATGCCAATCAGTTTCAGGGGCTTTTAACCCAGCTACAATAATGGTGGTTACGTTTAAACTGCCATAAATAGGTTCCAGGTAAATAATTTATTTAAAAGTATCTACTGAGAACTTCTAGAGCTACTGCCTTGAGTTACTGAAAAATAAGAAGATAAAACTGTGCTGGTTATATCGTGTTCCCAGTTAGGTGACTAGTTTCACAAGCAGAGGGGTTAGAAGTGTAATTGGTTGGAGGAAACATAGAATCATAGAATCATAGCTAGGTTTTGGACAAATTCATTAGGGAGATGTACGTCTGGTTCCCACAGCTGTAGTCATGGGGTCATACCACTGGGTGTGAGGTAGCACCCACTGTGTGTTAACCAGATAGAGGAAAATAAAAGGAATTGTGGCAGTTGGGTTCAGTACAGGTTCAGGTGTAAAATCAGTGAAAAAAGCTGACAGAAGAGATAGGAAAGTCCTGTCAAAGTTCTCTGGCAAAAGGCTGTCTGCAGTTTCTCCAGAGGATTAATTATATTACTATAGGTCTCACAGTCTTTCCTTTGATGTCCTGGATGCAGCTGCAGGTCGCAGGCTCATACACAGCCCAGCTGCCAACAGATGCAGGTCGTTATGCCTTTGATGGTAGGTAGGTAACCCCTGTAAAATGAACAGATGATCTCAGCCAAGTTTTAAGTAGGCAACTGTCCACATTACAGAACAAATTTAGCAGTTCACATAAATAGGCAATTCCATGCACAGCCTGAGGGATGAAATTGAACGCAGTGTTAATTACTGTCTCACCCTATAAAACGGCATCCAGAGAGCTGTGATATGTGGAATGGCAAGACAAGCCATGCCCATGTTGTTTGGCTATTCCTGCTCTGTGGAGTTAGGTTTCCCGAAGTCTCAGTGTGCCAGGCACCTATGCCGTTTTCATCCTGTGACACTTCTCATTTCTCTCCCCTACAGCTGTTTAAATTCAGAGTTCCCTTGGTTTCCTTCAGCTAAAGGCTAGTAGTGTTACTTGTTAATGAATTATGAACAGACTAAAATTATTAAAAAACCTCCAGAAATTACATGTTCAAAACCCTGGACCACTTGCACAGGCAGGCATCTGTCATTCTAGCTTTGTCCAAGGTAAATACCAATTGAGAAAATGGGATTGGATTTCATTAAAAGTCTGCTTTTAACTGTGGGAACATGGTATTTACTCAGAAAGATCAGTATTTGACATGCGCTCTGATCTTCAAAATGGGAGAAAGAGGTGATTGATCAGACCAGAACTTTTCTACCATTTCTGACTTGCAAATTCCCTCCATTTGTGTCCCCAGTTTCCAGTGGACCTGCATATGTACTATGAATTTTAATCTACTTCCAGTAAATGTCCTTTTCTATTTTTTCCCTTTCTTACATGAATGCCTCACAAGTATTTCATGGATCTGTAGGTACCTGTGGGTCACCATTTGAAAACCACTGAATTACTCAAGCTGCAAGCACCAATGCCCGTGTTAATCAGGTCTCAGATTCTCTTCAGTGTAGCAAGGTAAGATTTTGTGTCCCAGATTAGTGCATATATCACTCAGAAGATGGGTACTTTGTGAACCTTGCAACCTGGTAACATCCACGTACCTGCTAATATTTTTCCCTGAATATTCACAGACATGATTTTTTTGGCTTGAATAGTTATGTGATTCACAAGATTGTGACATTAAAATGCAAGAGAAAAACATAAGCTAGACTTGTAAACATTGAATCATCAGATGAGGAAGAACTGGGAACACTGTGTTGAATGTTCAGGAGGAAATTAACGTTAAATTCACTTCTAGGGCTGCTGCCTAGAAGGGAAGGATTCAGAGGCTGAGTTTTACACCACAAGGTGTGTTTTATGTTTCTACCTAAAAAAGAAAAAAAAAAAAAAAAGGAGCAGCCCAGCTTGACAGTCCACAGAGTTTCAGGGCACTGAAAAGTGGTATTTTTCATTTTCCCAGATGTAGGCTACTCCTGTTGGTATCAATAACAAAAATGCAATAGGAGCTGGAGCACAATGAGGCCCTTAAAGAACATTTATACAAATGCAAGGGTATATGGTCTTTAACACAGAACTGATAGGCAAAAAATCAAACTTTTCTCCTCATGTATAAGCTAAGTATTTGCAATGGAAAATTAAAATTCACCAGTTAAATTTCAGCTGCATTCAGTAGAATGACAGACTGCTAGGGAGAAAGGGAAACTGCAGTAGAAAGTGTAAGTATCTCTCATAGAAATGTTAGGACTATGGAGAAATAAATACGACCATAGATTTTTAAGCCCAACATTCAGGTTTTATTAAGGAAAAGGGGTACCCAAAAAAACACCTATAAAGAAGGAAGGTTTATAGAATCATTTCTTTATCATGCTTAGAAGACTGTGAAAAGAGTGAACTTGAGCATCAAGTAAACAATTAAGATAAAGAGAAGTCCAACAATTGATTGGAGCAATTCCTAAGGGAGCCAGGCAAAGTCATTGTGAAGATAATCTTGACTGTTTACGAAAGGTCATGGTAATCAAGAGGGTAAGAGAGAAAATGCAACCGCTATCCTTCAGAAAGGCCATAAGAAACATTAGGGCTTAATCAGCATGATTTGATGGAGGGCAAATTATGCTTAACCAAACTGATAATATTCCATTATGAAACCACTGATGTGATGGATAAGGGGAGAGAAGGTTGACTGGGACTTTAGCAAGGCGTTTAATACTGCTTCCCATAACATTCCCATAGACAAGCTAATGCAGTCTGCAATAGATAAATGGAAAGTAGAGCGGACTAAAGGCAAGATAAAATGTCAGAATCAGGGGAATGCAATCAGCAGCACCAAAATCGCGTGGGAGCCCAGTGACTAGGGTGAATGATCAGGATGCTATTTACCAACGAGGGTAACAGAAACAACAACCTTACATGCAAATACAGGGCAATAGCATGGCACAGGTTTCTGAAGAGATGAGGGCACAAAAAAAGACAAGAGCCAGTTGGTACACCTGACACTCTACAGATCTGTCTGTTTCCAAATACAATGCTACCCTTCTGCAGTAGCGAGTGTATGAGACACAAGACCACAGTGGTCAGCAAAGCTGTGTGAGGTCTGCCCAGGCCCTGTGCATGTCACAGGAGCCTTGCCTGCCTTGACCTGCCGCCTGCCAGCTCCTCAGTCAGCTGCTCAGGGGGAGGAGAATGACCCTCCCACAGCACACACAGGGTAATAGCATGGCACAGGTGTCTGAGGAGATGAGGGCAGAAAGCAAAGACAGGAGCCAGACTGTCCACTTGAGACTCTATAGCTCTCTTTCCATACACGGTGCTGTCAACCCACAGCAGTGACCGCGTGAGACACAAGCCTGCAGCGGTCAGCAAAGCTTTGTGAGGTTTGCCCGGGACCCGTGCGTGTCACAGTAGTCTTGGCTGCCTTAAAGTGCCTCCTGGTAGGTGGGGTCTTCAGTGGCTGCTCCTCCAGCTGTGAGCTGCTAGACGGAGAGAGCGTTGCTGGGTGCTCGGAGTAACTTTCGAGTTCTTCTGAGTTCTTTGGAGTTCTGAACTTCTTTGGAGTTCTGAACTTCTTTGGAGTTCTTCCAAGATGAAGAGATTCCGATTCTT
>VZSV01000230.1:1049972-1098131 GCA_013398735.1 Nothocercus julius | reverse complement strand
CTGCTGTCAAAAACCCACCTTGACAGGGCAACGCAGAGAGCTGCCGGGAATAAATAACTGCTGTTAGCACTCTCAGCAGTGGTGCCTGTCGCCGGGGCACCCAAGCGCTTCAATTACAGAGAACAAACAAAGCCAGCACTAAATGAAGCACTTATCAGTGTTTAAACAAACTAAATGAGGGTGGCCCCATGCTTAGAAGGTCACAATGTCTTTCCCAAAACGTGGGGGTCACCAAAGTGAGCTGCACGTCATTCAGCAGTTGGGTGGCAGAGTTTGTTAATGTGTGGAAATAAAACATAGGCGTTTCTGCCCTTTATTAAACTTCACAGCTAAAGACAGAAGGGAGCAGGGAACGTTCTGTATCCGAGCGGATGACACAGCTAATGGCAGCCTGTCACTTTCCTTTCCAGCTCCCCACAGTCCTGGCTCGGGCCTGAGCCTCCCTTTGAGCAACAGCGCGGCCTCGGCCCCGCCGGCTCCGGAGCTGCCCCAGCCACGGCCTTTCCGCCTTGAATCGCTCGACTTCACCACGCTGGCTGCCAAAACCAAGCGCAAAAAGGGCAAAGGCACCTTCAGCAGCGACCCCGTCTGATGGCGGCAGCTCTTAGTTTGATGCAAGCCAAACGACGGAAGAACGGGGAAAGAACAGTGGCTTACGGAGCCTCTCAAGCGAGCGATCAGGGCCGCTTTTGCAGTGAACCCCGCCTGGGGTTTGGCTTCCTGAGCGATCCTCAGGAAGGCAGGCTCCTGCTCGCCTCTTTAAGGATGGAAAGAGGGCAATTTGCTTTGCGGACTCCCCCTTCCGCAGCACCAGGTTCGTATGAGGGCCGCTAGGTTTCTCTGCGTCCGTCGCCTGCGCTCCCTTTCTCCCGGAGGGATCGCCATCCTGCCCAGCTTTTAGCCAGACCCTGTGACTATGGGAAGAAACCCCCCATTTTCCCCAGTATTCTGCTTTCCCCCATATTCCCTTATCCAGCGCCGCCTTTGGGCACTGTTTCCACCCTGCACCCATTTTCCACCCTGCACTGCAATAAAGGTTTCTGCCACGACTGTCCTGCTGCGCTTCCTCTGAGGGAGGGAGACAACGCTCTTTTTTCCCTTGAAAAAACGCTCTTTCTTGGCCTTGTGCCTCCTGAACATGGCCTTTTTTTTTTTTTTTTTTTTTCTTTCTTTTCTCTTGGGAGATCCCAAAACAGTATTTTTGCGGCGGAGGGGCCGCAACGGCGCCGGCCACGGCCCCGGTGAGCAGCGAGCTGAGACCGTCCCCACTGCTGCCGCCGCCATCACCCCTCCCTCCTTCCCGCCCTACGGCGGCCCCGCCCACCGCCTCTCGTCCCGCCTCCTGCCCTCCCGTGCCGGCGCTGATTGGCCCGAAGGGTGGAGCTGTCTCTCGGCCATTGGTCAACACTGCTGCGCCGCCTGCCGCTGATTGGCGCTTCTCTCCCGCCGCCTTTGGGGAAGGAGGGGGAGTTGCTGCCCGCTGGGGAAGATGGCGGCGGCGGCGGCGGCGGTGGTAGCGCTGTGGTGGCTCCTCACGGTGGCGGTGGCCAGGGCGGAGGGGGGGCCCCGCACGCTGGTGCTGCTGGAGAACGGCAGCCTGCGCGACACACACTCGCTCTTCTTCCGCAGCCTGGCGGGTAAGGCGCGGCGGCGGGCGGGGACCCGGCTCCGGGACAAGGGAGGCGGTCGGCGCCCGCGAGCAGGGCCCGCTTGTGTTAGCGTGAGGCGAAAACACCCGTGGTGGCAACCGATGGGGCTTTTAAAGGCTTAATCTCCGCATCTTCACCTCCGGGATTCCCTTTGCTAGGTCCTTGTGCCCCCCCGCCCTGTGAAACTGCGTCTTGGGGCTGCCGTGATTGTTAATTTTTCAGACTATGAAATATTTAAAATTGTCTCAATTTTATCTCGTGGCTGCAGACAGGGGTTTTGATCTCACCTTCCGGACGGCTGATGATGCTGGCCTGTCGCTTATAAAATACGGGGAATTTTTGTACGACAACTTGATCATCTTCTCACCATCTATAGAAGGTAAAATACTTGGAGCACGACGATGAGCATTTTTGAAAAGGGGTTTCAAAATAAATGTTAAGTAGGTCATGCCTTTTTAATGTCATTTTGCGACTGATATAATTGGTGGCCGTCATCCAGGATGAAAACAGTGCTGTGGGTAGAGCTAGGGTTACCTGAGCTTATTTTCAGCCTTTGCTGCCGTGGCGGTTCCTGCAGCCGCTCTCAGAGTGATGCTGTATGTGGCCATGGTTCTAGCTGTGCCTCTCTGGGATGGTTTTGGGGATGAAGTTGTGAATTCTCGGTGTGCCTTTTCAGATTTTGGCGGAAACATCAATGTGGAGACCATCACTGCTTTCATCGATGGTGGTGGCAGCGTCCTCGTCGCGGCCAGCTCGGACATTGGTGAGTGCAGCTTGTTGCGCTCATGGTGTCACGAGCACGTCTGGGTGCGTCAACTTCTTCACATCATGGGTTCTTTTGCCTGCTTATCCCCTGCAATGAGGGCATAGGTTATTGCCTCCTTTTTGAGCTACTGCAGAAGGGTGGTCACAAAAAAGCACTATACCTTGTGGGTGTGCAGGACAGAGCCATTTAGCTTTGTGTTTTGTAGATGCGCTCTAGGGAATCCATGCCTGGAGAGGAAAAGAGAACTTTTTCTGTGTCCTCGCCACCCTTAAAGCTCTGCTTTTTGTGAAAAGGTACCTTAAGTGGATGGTGCTCTATGCTATCAGCTTCTTGTTGCAAATCTCAAGGTTGTAGTGAAGTGCCTTTTGGGGGAATCAGTGATAGACTTTGAGTAAGAAAACCAACTTGCCTTAGCTATGTTTTGGGTGGGGACTGAGCTGAGGTGGGTGTGAATGCGAGTGGTTTTGCTAACAGGATGCTGAGCACGTGCCTCCAAGCTGTACTTACGTTTATGTTGAAGTTTAGGTTGATACTGTATCCTGAGCACGCTGTGTAACTGAGGATCCGTTTTGTCCTTCCAGGGGACCCCCTCCGAGAACTGGGTAGCGAGTGTGGGATAGAGTTTGATGAGGAGAGGACAGCAGTCATCGACCACCATAACTACGATGTATCGGACCCAGGCCAGGTGAAAGTTGTTGAATATTCTGAGCCTGCCATGTACCAGAAGGGAGAGAGTGATTTTTGTGAAGCAGCTTCTGTTTTTGTTAACAAGAAGTGACTTGCAATCAGGTGTGGGATTTGGAGATGGATCTTCTGTCATTGTTCTCCTCTTCCTTCCATTCTCTGCTCTCCTGGCTTGCTCCAAAGGAGGTCTCAAGTAGTATCACTCTCATTAGCAGTGTTCAGCCATGCTGCAGTCAGGACTGTGGGCAAAATAGCATAAAGCTGGGCGCATTTGGGATCTCTGCCCTCAAATATGTATTTCTGAACTTCCTGCTTTTGATCTTTCTGCTGCTCTACATTGTTTCAGATTGTTGTCATATCTCAGGCCGTGCCAGTGAGCGTAGTAATGGTTTTGAACCACTGCAGAAGGGGAGAGGGGGATTTTACTTTCTTGTGAAGTGTGTCCAGTTTTATTTCTGGTAGATTAACATCTGATTTTAACAGTTTCTACTAATTTTCATTTAAATAAAGCTATTTAACAGTATATTGGAGCTATCCTGCTTTTAAGATGAAAGTGACTGAATATGGGCAAGTAGCTGGTCAAACTACTGTAGGTGATGGTAATTAATGAGGAACAATATTTTCTTTATCAAGTTTTTTACTCTTCTTTATGTATCAGCGTGTTTAATCTGACCATACCTACAATTAAACAAAAAGTGTTCTTTTCCAAAAGCTGTTCCATGTCAATAATCTTTAAAGAAGAAATTAATTTTGTCATAAAAAGTAGCTATTCACCATTCTGAAGCGTAAAAGTTATATAAAGTGTGAGTCTAAAGCCTGCACTGTGGTGTTTGCAAGCCGGATGGTTGCATTTACACGGAACTCCCTTGTTTCCTTCCAGCACACGCTTATAGTTGCAGATGCTGAAAATCTACTCAAAGCTCCCACTATCGTGGGGAAAACTGCACTGAATCCCATCCTTTTCCGAGGAGTTGGGTAAGCAACTGCAAAGTGGGGCTTGAAGGGAGGATGTCTGAGCTGTTGTTGGGGAAACATCTGAAAAATACTGGTGTTTCTGTAAGTACGGGTGTAGGGAAGCCAGCCACGGTTCTTAACTTTTGAGACCTGCTTCAAGAAGTGGGATTTGTTTTAACTTCACACATACTGAGTGAAGCTGCTGGTCACTGTGCCTCTCTTTCTCTGTAAGGATGGTGGCCGATCCTGACAACCCTCTGGTGCTCGATATCCTGACCGGCTCTTCAACCTCTTATTCCTTCTTCCCAGATAAGCCTATTACTCAGGTACGTTCAGGTACTTTTTCTCGTCTTTGGGGCCGCTCTCGGCTCCCTCAGTTTCAGCAACGTGCAGAAATTCTCAGTTGGTTCCTCTTCTGATTTTGAAAGTGTCAGGCTGTCGTCTGCTTTCTGCCACTGCCCCGGGAATCTTTCTTCCCTTCTGTTTCTTTGTTGTTTGGAAAATGCACAGCATGACTGATGCTTCAGAAGAAACGCCAGCCTAGGATAAAGCCTAAAGGAAAAAGGTTTCCAGTCCTGTTACTGGTTATTTAAATGTCTTTGCATTAACTAAATGCTGTTTTTAAATCTCTCTTTCTAAATCACTCTGAAGTATCCCCATGCTGTTGGGAAGAACACCCTTCTGATTGCTGGGCTCCAAGCAAGGAACAACGCCCGCGTTGTTTTTAGTGGCTCCTTGGATTTCTTTAGCGATGCTTTCTTCAATTCTGCTGTACAGAAAGCTACTCCTGGCTCTAAGAGGTAGGATAACTTTTTGGCATTCCTGGCTGAGCAATGTCTGGGGAGCTGTTTGATCAAGAAAGTCCTGGGAAACAGGCAACAAATACTTGTGCTGTAGGAAGCTTTCCTGAAGAAAGGAAAGACTTGCGTTCTTTTGCCTTTCGTGTAGGTAAGTTAGGTAGCCAGCACAAGGTGTGTGTTTTCCTGGGGTAGCTTTTCCTGTCCATAGCACCAGGATGTTTTTACATCCAGAACATCCAAAGATTTTGCAAATCATGTGCACAGTATTCTGTATTTCATCCGCCTTTCAGCACACGCATGTCCCATTAATAAGCAAAGTGTAAATTAAGTGCTGGATTTCTTTTTAAAATCTGTTTCCCTATATTTAGTGACTGTGCAGCAGACTTAAGTTGCTATTCGAGGAGCAAGCTCCTTTCCCTTGTAGGAGGGAGTGCTTTGGGAAGTAATTTCGTTTTCAAACGTAGGCTGGCTCCGTGGTGCTTTCAGATCCATGTAATGATTTTGGGCATGTGCTGTAGTTTTTCAGAGTGGCTGCCGTACTTTCTCAGCCTTTCTTCACATGCAGGTATTCCCAGACTGGTAATTACGAGCTGGCCGTTGCCTTGTCTCGCTGGGTGTTCAAGGAGGAGGGAGTGCTGCGCGTCGGAGCTGTGTCGCACCACCGTGTGGGAGAGCACGCCCCTCCGAATGCCTACACTGTCACCGACCTTGTGGTAAGGCTGTGGGTGACATGGCTGGGACGTGTTGTTCTTTGGGCAGCAGGAAACACGGAAACACGTTTGTATTTCCTTTTCCAGTTAAAAATTTGGGAGTCCATCAGACGTGTCTCCAGGAGCTAGTGCTCAGAGAGGCCACTCTCATGCGTTAAGTGGCTGGTCTAGAGAAGCTTGTGATTTCTGTGGTAGATGTTACTGATACCGAGTACGGATTTTTTAATTTTTTTCTTTTGTAAACCACGTGCAGAAAAACTTGAGCCTGGTGGATAGTGCATTCGGAAGCTTTTGCTTGGTTGTTACTTGTCTGTCTTTCAATACAGAGATTTCAGACTGCTGTCCAAAGTAAAATCAAAATGTATCATTTGGCAAACTGGACAAAAACGTCTTATTGCTTTTAAAGATTATAACTATAAAACCTGTTGCACCGGAGAGGATATTTTCAGGCTTCAGCTGCCTAGGGATCTGAAAAGTATAGTTGGAGCTATTTCAGGTCTCTGTAATATTTGTATTTGCTTACTTTTTGGCGCATGAGAGCTGATTTAATCATTGATAGCCCAGTTGTGTTTCTAAGATGGCAAATGTACCTAATCTGCTTTGGAATAAAAGAAATTTGGAAGAATTCCCTCATTGCCTTGAAATTTCTCCTTTCTGTAGCATCAGAGTCTGATGTTGTTTGTGTTGAATGTCTGTTTTTTAGATCTTAAGTAATGTTCAATGCACTGATTTTGTTCCAGGAGTACAGCATTGTCATTGAAAAACTCTCTGACGGGAAGTGGGTCCCCTTCGATGGAGACGATATTCAGCTGGAGTTCGTCCGCATTGATCCATTTGTCCGGACTTTCTTGAAGAGAAATGGTTGGTTTCTGTTGCCTCACCAGTCTTCATTTTGCATGTTCTTGCCTCTTGGTGTGGCAGTGTTTGTGAAGAGGAAGACTGGCTGCAAAGAGGAGACTTCCACAGTGTATTTTTGGTGTCTCCCCTGCTGTTTTTGGTGTCAGTTAAACATTCTGCTGCTGTCTCTTTCTTAGGGGGAAAATACAGCGTGCAGTTCAAGCTGCCAGATGTCTACGGGGTGTTTCAGTTTAAAGTAGATTATAACCGACTGGGTTATACTCACCTGTACTCCTCTACCCAGGTAAGCACAGAGGGAATTTATAATCTAAGAAGGCAAAGCCATTGAAGGGATGAGATGGATATCTGTTAAAGTTATAGTCGGGATGCAGCGTACTTGAACGTGCGAGAAATTGGAGCACTTTTGACTTACGTGTCACTGGGTACCACAAAACTCAGCAGCCGTACTCTGCTTCTCTAGGTGTCTGTACGACCTCTCCAGCATACGCAGTATGAACGTTTTATCCCCTCGGCGTATCCGTACTATGCCGGGGCCTTCTCCATGATGGTGGGCCTCTTCATGTTCAGCATCGTCTTCTTGCACATGAAGGAGAAGGAGAAATCCGACTGAGCTCCCTATGGGATGAAGAGCCTTTTTGTTTTTCCCATCACTGGCACCACACAGAGCTAACAGCACTTGGATTCCTTACTGTAACTGTTTGAGGACTGGTAGGTGCCAGAAAACTGCAACTTTATTTTATTTTTTTTAAGGTTTGGGGCAACTAGTAGGCTTGTAAATGAACCAGATGTTTGAGGGGAATCCATTGCCAGAGGATTTGCAAACGCAGTGATGCTGCTGTAGCTTTTCCGGGACTGGATTGCAGTGCTGCTGCTCTCTTTGTCTCTTCCCTTGATGGGAATGATTTTGATTGGAGACTGACTCTTATTTTCAAAATAAAGTCTTGTTCCTCTCACCCTGAATTGAGTGCTTGGGGCTTTCTGGTGGCCCTGTCTTGTGGGCTGGGAGGAGTGTTGTCTGCTGTGCTTACTGCCATGCCCTTGCACTTGAGCTGTAAGGGGGACTGGCAGGGAGACCCTTTTCTGTTGAATCCCCCCCCATTCCCGGCACAGAACATGGCCCAAAAACTCACCATTTGTGACAAAACAACTGCAGGGCGACAGGCTCACGGCATTGCTGGAGCTTAAGGGACTCAGAACAGCCTCGCAGCCTCCGGGGAGGTGCGGGTTTGTTGGGGCGCTGCAGAGGCCCGTGTCGGACATGTGCCGCCTGTCTGGTAAGACACGACAGGGCTGTGGGGCACCCCGAAACACCCCCGGGGAGCAGGGACAGGATAGGGCACAGGCAGCTGAAGGACTTTCCCACTTCCCTCCCTTAGGGCTTGCAGTTGCCTTTTGTTTTGTTTTCTCTTATTTCTCACGTTTTCCCAACTTCCTGCAACCCCTCCCCAAACCCGCATTTAACGCAGGGAGGGGATAGCACTGTGGGGCTAGTTTTGCTGTTTTGGGGGGTCAGCTCCTTCCTCCTCCTCCTCGGAAGAAGGGTCGGCACCACCATTAATTGTCACAGCTGGGTCGCTGCAGTGGCTGGGGAGCCCGTCACTTCCCCTGCGCCTAATAACTAATATAAAAAATACAATAAACTAGAAATAAAATGCAATATTGGTTTGGCGTGGTTTCTCTTTTTTGGCTGCTTTTAGGGCTGTGCTGGCGTGCATGCTCACAGGATGCACATACTTGTGCCCGCACCGTGGCGTGCGTGGCTTGGCACTTACACGTGTGTGTGCACGCACGTGTTCGCAGAGCAGGGGCTGCTTTGCTAACGCAGCTTTGCCCCGAACGTCCTGCTGGAGTCAAAGCTCCAATGGCCACGATGCTGCAGTCCTGCAGGGCTCCCGTGTGCGCAGGGTGGGTGCAAATCAAGCAGCAGGAAACGCAGGGAGCTGCGTGGGGCTCTGGCCTAGCGCAGCCCGTCCCCTGCACTTATCACAAGCATTTGTTAGCGTTTGTGACGCCGGGGCCACTGCTTTGTTTCTCTGTGTCACGGCTGCTTTCTCAAACTCTGAGAGACTCATAAACACCAGGATGTACCCGGGTGTAACTGGCCTCCCCTGCCAAGGAGGAGATAACGGGCGCTCTGCGCTGCAGTTATGGCATGGCCATAAAGACTTCAGATTAATGGATTACCAGCCTGTGCTGTGTGAGGGCTTTATAAAGCTGCTCCTTGTCCTGGGAACACAGAGTTCTGACTGCTAGAAGAGCAAGAAGGAATCCAAGAGCCCCCCAAAAAGGGCAATTAAGACCAAAGTGGGAGAAGAGCTGTTGGGATTCGGAGAGGCCACGGCGATGAAGGGCTTGCTTTGCATCACGGTCCTTGTGCTGCTCTCGCTAGCGCACAGCTCCCGCGCCGTCTACGTTCAGGTGAGTTTTTCTGCTCTTCTGCTCTTGCACGTGGAGCAAATTCCTGAGTTAATGCAAAGACTGGAAGGGGAATCTTGAACAACCCCAGGAGAGCGGAGCTACGCCTTGCTCTGGCTCCATACGTGGTGTTCTCCCCATATTGCTTTGGTTGGAGCTCTGAGGGAATATTAATGGTAGATGAGCTGTAGGAGAAGGAGGAAAAAGCTAAGAAGTTGTCATTCATCATCCATTTAACTCAATGCTCTGCCAGGCACACGTGGAGTTCAATTGACTATTGAAGGCTGCCTTTAAAGGCAGCATCTGGACACGTTCTGGCACAAATCCTGAGAGCGCGCAGTGGAAGATGCTTTGCTAATCCTGCTCTATAAACGAGGGGATAACGGAGAGGGGTTGTTCTGGCTTGTGTTTTTTCTGTGATGAAATCTGGTGCTTCAGCAGCACGTTCAGCTTGGAGGGAAGATGCGGCCCAGACTGGGTTCTCTCTAAAACATCGTTCTTACTTCAGACACCGGGTCTCCTTTTCACCAGGAATACACATGTCATAGGGCTTATTCCTGCCAGGCAGTGATATTAAGTAGGAAAAATCCTATGGATGAATGAAGAAATTAAGTTCATGTCATCCCTTTTTGTTTTTTAATTTTTGTCTCTGTCTTCTGCTTTCATGGTCTGTGACCAATAAATGAGTCTAGAATTGCATTTCTGCAAGAACTGTTAATTTCTCATAGGCAGCCATTACTGTTAAATTAATCTGAGGAAAAATCATACCTTGATTGGAAGTAGAAGAGGGATGACCCTTGATAAGCAAATGTGCGCCCACAGTTTATTATTATTATTGTTCTTATTTTGAATGCTCTAACACAAGACTAACACTCCCTTGCAATTCAGTGTCAGGTAAATTCAGCGAGGTGAATGAGCAGTGTTTTCAGGTAAAATACAGCCTCGTGCTCTAAGGAGTCTCACGTCAGTTTATTTCTTTGCATGAGTGGGTGGGATTTGTTGGAAGAGTCATGTTTAGCAGCTCCTAATCAACTGGGCTTCCTTAATTGCGTGGATATTTAAGCTCAGGGGAACTTGCTGCAGTACCTTGGGGCGAGGGATTGCAGGTCTTAACAGCAAGGGAGGTGAAGGAATAGCTCCTTGCGTTCATTTCTGGGCCTGCCATGTGAAGGTCTCTACTGGTGTGTGGGACCAGAGAGTGGACAAAGTTAATCCCCATTCACCTCTGTTCAACTTGTCTGTTCAGTTTGTCGTTTCCTCTTGGCTTGTCTCATCAGCCCCCTCTTTTCCCCAGTTCTTTGGAGAGCTCGTGGTTCATTGGGCATCTGGTGGAAGGGATGGACTGACGTCCCGCTGCCTGTTTTTGTGTTTTTCTCCTGTCTCTATAGGATGGAGACTTGAAATTCTCCCTGGAGTCTGTGAAGAAGCTGAAGGAGCTCATGGGCAAGAGCAGAGACATTAACCCCCGCATGAAGAGTATCTGGGTGCCCTGTGAAGAAAAAGATCTCCCTGAAGAGTTCCAGAGCGTGTGTGAAAGAAAAGATGCACAAATGGTGTTTGAGAGGCTGAGTAAGTAGCTTGGGTTGCCCAGGCTCCACTTCTTTTATTGCATTTTCCAACCCTATTTGTTCAAATAATAGCAAAGAAAAAGTAATTGCTCTAAGTCCCGTAGTTCTCTTGCCTCTGCGTTGCTCTCCCAATGAATCTGGGTGGGATTTCATGATTTAAGCAAGAGTTTTGCAAGAACGGATTTCCCTTACACCAGGGAGAACTGAAATGAATATCAAATCTCATAAAGCTCTACCGGGAAGGGGCCTCCAAATTGCTTTCACAGAGCCGGAAATCTCTCAATCTGTTACTCCAACTCACAGTTTGTTGCCAATATATTGCATGGATGTGGAGGAGCACAGGCACTAGGAGCCCTTTCCACACCATCATAGGGAAGTTCAATTCTACCCATAGATATTCATCCTGCAGTTTTGCTGAATCTCTCTCTTTTATTCCCAACAGACATGGCTGTCCAACAGATGGACCTGTGCGAAATCTGCGCCAACGCAGCCTGTGCCGGCTGCTTATGAAGAAGGACAAGAGATGCTCCGAGGAGATGCTCCAAGTCATGAAGCTCCTGCCTTTGTCTCACAACATCCCATAGCCTCCCAAATCGATAGTTAGGCTCCCCCTCCACTTCAGTCCAAGGGTTGCCGTTAGCTCATTTAGACACCCCGGGGGAACCTTCTAATGTCTGGATGGTGCCACCAGCAGTGCAGTGCAATCTCATGCAAGAGGTCCCTTGTCAAGTGAGCGCTGTCCTGCTGCAGCTCGGCCGGAGCCAGGTGTCTGCCTGAGCTGAGGGACACTTGACTGGAGTGAAGATACCCTGGGCTCAGCCTTTCCGTCTCCATGTTTTATTTTCACTTTTTAAAGTCTCCTGTAGCCTTTCCAGTAACTACATCTGCCCGTGAATGGCCCCCCTGCACGCGTGCACTCACGGCATCGGGTTTTGTTCATCTCCCGCTCGCACTTCGCAAGTGCGATGGGCGACCGTCCGTGGCCGGGTGTACGTGGGGTGGCCGTGTTTGCAACGCAGCCCCAATGTTGAACCTGGGGACAAGCCAGGAGCGTTTAGCAACACTTTCACAGAGCCAGAAATCTCTCAATCTGTTACTCGAACTCACAGTTTGTTGCCAATATATTGCATAGGTGTAGAGGAGCACAGGTGCTAGGAGCCCTTTCTACACCATCGTAAGGAAGTTCACTTCTACCCATAGATATTCGTGTTCAGGAGGTTCTGCTTAGGAGGAAGGAGGACTAAGCTGCTGTGATGGCATCACTCTGCCGTAAAAACATTGCCAATTGATTTTATTTATTGGTGGCAAGGAGGTGAAGAAAGAGCCTGCCCATGTTTATATGCTACTGTACATGAAATAAAAGCTAGTGATGAAAATGTGAAATATTGTCTGCTCCCTTTTCTCCTCTACAAGGTCTTTCACTTCTGGGTCTTTGCTAGGGAAAATATTATCTTGTTAATATTGGCCTGAAGTTAAAACAATTTGCTTTTCCATTTATAGTCCCTGTATGGATCATAATAAGATGTAATTATATAATATTTATATTATATATAATATTATTATTATAACAATATAATAATTCGTACTCCGCAAATTTTTCCCTCTCACCATTGACCTCTAGAATTACCCTCTCCATTTCTCTATTGCCCTCAACTCTGCAGCCAGGTTTCCCGAGGAAGGCTGGTGCTGTAAAGCTAAGCTCTTATCCCCCAAACGAGGCGCCCGACCCCGGCAACGAAGCCCCCAAAGTCATATGAAGTGTGAACATTCCTGCTCCATCCACATGCAGTGTGACCACCGCTGCCATGCAAAGGCTGCTCCCTCGCGGGGGTCCGCGATGGCCCAACGGGTTGCGCTGGAGAGCGTCTCAGCTCGCCAGGTTTCTAACAACTCTAGAGATGTGCTCAGGCAAGTGTCAAAGCCCCCAAGATGAACAGAAGAGTTAGAAACTTCTTTTTAAGCACATCTGTTTTTTTTTTCTTTTCTTTTTTCTCTTTTTACCCTGGTAGATACCTGGTGTTTTCCTAAGAAGTGAGATGATAAATAGCGTTAACATGGGCCGTGCTCTTAGGAGAAGCCCGGGCTGCCACCTGCTATCATTTATTGGCCGACCATTTCTTTCATTTCCTGCCTCCTGTTCACAAAGCCATAAAAAGTTATTGAGTTGTGATGCAAATTACCATCAGTTCTGATTGACAGAGTTTATTCAAAATGGAGACTAAACAAGGCTGCTGCTTCTGAAGATAAAGATAATGACTTATGTTGTCATGGCACACACTACCTCGCCTTTTAGATAATGTCTTTCTTTCATTTGAGAGAAGATGTGATGAGCTTCCTGTCTCCAGGATAAACAGATATGAGCTAAGCAGATATAGCTAAGGTCAAGTATTCTGGTTGTCTGTAATTAGTGTCGGAAAGGAGGGGATGATTCCTGAAAGTTGTTGGTTCTGTATCCAGGTTCCCTTCTTTCTCTATGCTGTTAACATATTTCCAGTAAGATGCAAGCAAAGTTGCAAAATTTACTGTTAGATAAACATATAAAAAGAGCTCCTATAAAGAGCAGGCAGCAATTAAGCAGCCATAAAAATACTTCTTCTTGTGTAAATTTAGAAGGGAGTAGAACAACAAATCAGTGTGCAAAATACTTTGGACTAGCCATGCTCATGTTTGATGCTCTGCCTATTTTATGTGCAAGTGCCTGATGCAGGAATTTTGTGTCATAAACACTATGTGCTGTGCATGGCAACATATTGCAATAATTTACTCAAGGGAATAATAAAAGAGAAGAATACAGCATTGCCCGTTGCTGCAGGCCAGCATGGAAATTTGTGCAAAATAGGTTTTCTTGCTATGTCTTACATCACCTTCCTTATCATCTTCTCTGAGCCCTTAGGAGAAAGAGAGGTAATCTTGGAAGGATGCAGCCGTAAGTTAATGATTGTAGGATTGTGCCTGTACTCAACATTGAGAATCAGTGTCTTGGAATATAGTAATTTTGCCTTTATTACATAGGAACGATAAGGTTGTCATGGCATGTTGACTGTTAGGCAAGCTTTTGCTTCAAGGGCAAAAAGTTACTTTGGTAGATTAAGGATGGATTTCAAAGTTGGGGTCTGATAGCAACAGCTTGGGGTTGTCCCCATGCACTTCTTCGTAGCACCGTAGTATCCTTCGTAGTATCCTGCCAAAGCAACAGGAATGTGCTCCCCTCTTCATGCTCCTCTTTTCAGACACACACTGGGGACCAACGCCGTCCTTACAGGATCATTTAACCAACTCGGGCAGCTTAGGAGGGGAATGCTCAAGATACGTCTGCGCATTGCAATGCAGCATAGCTACCTCTGCCATCCCTGAGCTGCTCTGGGTGAGAGAAAGGTGGCATCTCTATTCGGTTAATGATTAACCACTAACAACAACATAGATGTTGGCCTGTGACCAATATCTTTCACTCATCATTTTACGGGTCTTGCACCCAATCATCTCTTGGCCCAGGGCTTTAGTTAGTAAAATCTCTATCATGTTTCTGCACTGCTGCAGGCAATAGTATGCCTATCAAGAAGGCAAAGGGCATCATATAACAAATAATCATGTGGGAGTGCTGTGAACAGATCCTTTAAAGAATCTCTATGATATTTCAATGCTGCTCCATGCTGTCTATCTGTGCACTGGATCACTGGGGGGGTCCTGTCTGCAGCGATAAACTTGTTGAGGAGCAGTAAGTGTCCTCATCTGGGAGATCTTCCAGAGGAGAGTTGGTGGGATTTAATCAATATTATGAGGAAAGGCAGCGAATCACAAGGGCCCACAGTTTAGGTGTTAATCACACTTTATTGCCCATGTCACCCAATCAATAACCATTAAATCAGAATAGCAAGTTCAAAGAACACCTCAAGAGAAGTGAAGCAGACCTAGGAGGTAAACATATGTACCAGCTGAAAGGCCTAATCTTCCACGGATTGCATTTTCAGGAGACTAATTGCATTAGTATTGATGCAATCACTATTCACAGAAATTCTTTCTCCTTATTCTTTATGTATATTATCTTATTTTTATATGCATCCTCACATGACATTATTGATAGAGAGATATCAGTCAGCCCAGCACATCTCCAGTGGATATTCCGGGAATTTTATGAGATGAACAAACTCTGGATTTCCCCAGTCATCCTTCCTCAGTTTTACACACAAATCTAACCAAAGTGAACTTGCTGCAATTTATGGGGTGTTTTCTAGGAGCCATAGCAAAACAGTGTCCACACTAATCAGCATCTGAAGACCTTGTTCATGAGGACACAAGCAACCCGGCTTTATTTTTAGGGTTATGTTGAAGTGGGAATAGCAAAGATAGAGACTCCATAGTTAAAAAAAAAAAAAAAAAAAAAAAAAAGGACATATAGGAAAAAAAGAAAAAAAAGCTTGCCCTTGACCAGCTCGCAATGCTCTTCCCTAATGCAACCCATTGGCCAACAATGGCCCACCAAAATGAGGGCTCATTGATGACTGATGTCCAACTGGGCGTCCACTAGGACCTCTCGGTCTTTCTCTGGTCACTCCCCAGGTGCACGAGGTTACTCCTCCCTAGGTGCAGGACTTGGCCCTGTTGAATGCCAGGAGATGCTTCTTTGCCCGTTTCTCTAGGCTTTCCGTCTGCCAAGGTCCCTCCGCATGGTGGCACAACTACCCAGTGCACCAGTCATCCCCCCAGCTTGCTGAGGATGTATTTGAGCCCATCATGCAGGTCATTACCCAAGGTTTTGAATACCTTCAACTCTTGAATATCTTCAACTCTGAAACCTCTCCTGCTTGACGTGCCTTTCCAAAGAGGATTGAGAGAGGCCCAGTAATGACACTGGCCAGCTGCCTCAGCACTGCAAATCCCTTCAGTTACCCCAAGCCAATGCTGCCAGTCTATCACCTGCCTGCTTTGAGACACCTTCCTACAACTACAGCATTTTCTGGAAGGTTGTTTCTCTCTCTGTTGGCTAAATTGTCTAGTGGCACTGGTTTAGTCACCATGCCACCCCCGTCTGGAGCCGGATCAGAGAGAGTTCTCTAGATAAAGCTTTGGGGTCCACCTTCTTACTCTATACTCACATTAAAAAGGAATTCAGGAAGAGTAAGTGGCAGCAGGACACATCCTCACCCACCATCCCCAACGTCCATATGGGGCTCTGCCAGATGACACCATCGGCTGCCACGGATTTCTGTCCTTCTCGAACCCGTCCCTGCTAGAACGATCCCGGATATGGAAAATAAGCCATAGCTAGTGTTTAAGAAGCAAAACCTACCTTATCAAGAAGATTAAGAGATTACTTCATTACGCAGACAGATATTTGCGGAGAAGACAACTGATAAAAAGGAGGATTTGATGTCAAGGGCCACAGATAAATTCAAACTTTTAGGTGCAATTTCTTTTTAGGGTGGGTAATTAAATATTGGAGCAGTTGACAAGCGAGGATGAGATTCTGCTTAGAGTATTGCCTGAATTATCTTTCAAAAACACGGATTTCCTTAAACACTCACATAGCTCTCCTGTGTTAGATAACTCTCCTAGTTATATTTTCCTACAGTTTTCTTCAAGTTTTCTTTTCTCCCCAGGGTCTGTCTATCAGTCTTCTCATCCACCCACATTCTGATCTCATCCTTTGTTTCCCCAGCCCCCAGTCTCACTCCTGTGTACCTGCTCTCCAATTTTTTTTTCTACCTACTTCTTTTTCCATCTCTCTTTTTACAAAATTTCATAAAGAGATTTTTGACAAGGGCAAGAAATTTCAAAGTAAAGAGGCTGAGGCTGGGCAGAACGCAACGCGATCACAGAGCACTGCGGTGGGCCTGGCCTGCCCTGGTCTGGCCTGATGCTCTTGCTCCTGCCCATCACACAAACGAGTGGTCCCAGAATGAGCACTCAGAAAACACTGAACACACAAAGGTGTGACTGTCCTTCGAGTAATATTTTAACTAAGACAAAGGTCGATGAAAGTACCAGCGATGACGTGGTTTGGTTTATAAGCAATAAAAAATGTCTATAAAACAGATGACACAGAAAAGAAATATTTACATCAAATATTTTGCACGAGCACCTTGAATGCTGAGAACAAAAGGGTACTGTCTAGATAGAAATAGCCTTGGATCTTCTCTGGGGCCTCTTCTGGTGTCCCAGGAATTTGGAGACACTTTCAATCTTATTTTTGTTTTCCAATCATTGCTAGCTGTTTTTTGATCAGATTAACATTTTTTCTCCCTCCCTGTTCATCAGTGGATGAAGGGATACAGCGAATCTTGATGACATTCAGCATTCATCTACTTCAAATAGTAGCCAAAGCTCAGTTTGAAGAGTCCTTCAAAGTAGGTCCCTGCATATAATTGTGATTCAACTACTTTAGTTGAGGCAGGTGATTTCTCTAGATACCTAGTGATAGATGTCCAGCTCTTCTCCTGGATGACACATTTCTCCCTAGCTTCACCTTGACTTCTTCATTGACGGTCTTCATTGGCAATGCTTGGGTGGGAGGATTGCCCTCGTATGAGCTGTGGCATGCCAACCTGAACCTGCCCCATAAGGGACTCTCTCCTGCAGAATAACCTGGCTGAGGTTTTCACTGTTCACTCGGGTAGCTGCAGATCCACCTGCCCTCATTTTACTCAACTTTCCAGCCCTGCAGGTGGCCTGACATCCTCAGTCCATGTGTTCTTCTATCACTCAGTCATGCTGTAGCAGTTTTTGATCAATAAACAATTTAGATGGTGCCTTCCCTAACGAAGAATTCATCTTTCAGCTTTATATTTTATGGGACTTGGCAGTTAGTCTGTGTTTCTAATGACAACAGCTGAGTGAGAAGAGACTGAATGTGACTTTTTCCTTAGAAGTTTATAATCATGACCTTGGCTTTCAGATAATATTTTGCTGAAACCCTCAGTGTCTGCCACACCCAGCAGGCTGCATTCCTTGTTTTTTCTTCTTCCAAAAGCCGTATATGTGTTCTGATCTTGGTTTGACTCCATTCTCTCAAACTGCTTGTTTGGAAGAGGGGGAATGTTCCTCCAGGCCAGAGTCCAGATGAAAGGCCTGGCAGTTCAGCTCAGGTCCTGCAGTGAGCATGCATTTGTCTATTTTCACCCCTTTTCACTGTATTGTAGCATTTTGTACCAAATAATATACAGTGAAATTAGGAGCTTGGGCATAATGTTGTGAGAAGTTTGGTTTTATAATTATATAGGATGAACACAGTGTGGCTCCACCAGAAGACACCTCACTGTATGTTATTCCCTTCGTGACTGGTGGCTTGGTCAAAAAATGAGCTAATGACTTCTTTGTAAAGAAAGTAGGTAATTACAGGGTGGTACAAATTTGCCTGATAACCCCAAATACATATGCATATAGACCCGGCATAGCCAAAAGGTCTTTGCTGGTGGCAGATGAGGAATGCAGGGACACACCTGGCTCCATTGTGGGTCTGGCCATGTCCTGCACTTGATCAACTCAGCCTGCCCTGAAACTCTATTTTTAGCTGTTTTCCTGAGCAAGGGACTTTTTACTCCATGGGCCTGGTGGATGTAGGTCAAAGTGCCCAGAGACATAGGGACTGTAGTGCCTGTGACTGGATTGAGTGGGGGCTACATATGTTGGTGGGTGATAACAAGAAAATACCAGGTCAGACTACTCAGCGAATAGGTCAAGCTGCACGTGTGTGCATGGGAATACCTGCTCATCCTTGCTAGGGGTTGGACCTGGGGACCTGGAGCTGATGGAGTTTCTCCTCCACTGGGCTGCTGCATTTGGTAACTCCCTAGGAGGGACATTGCTAGAAAAGAACCTTAAGGCTGATGCTTCCTCAGGGGGACACCAAAATAGCAGCCAAGTCTACTAGGGACCAGCATATTCCCCATGTCGTACACAGTCTGTGCTATTTCTGAGCACCAGGAGAATGGGTTCAAAAAGGATTTGTCAAATTAAGGCTTGAACACAGTAACAGCTATGTTTGTTTACCGAGCAATCAAGTAAAATCCAGGAGATACGTGCCTTGCCTCAAAGAATTTATGGCAGAGATGGTGTTTGCTTGGTGTGAGATAGGGGGTAATTGCAGTCCCTGCCTCTTGAGGTTGGCCCATCACTCAAAGGTCAAGACTGGCAAGAGGACAGTCATGAGTGTAGAGCAAAAAGCTCTCATTTAGTGTGAAGCTTTATGGGAAGACATGGGCAAAGGCTGCTGCATCCTGTCTGGCAGTATCCAAGGGCTTTGGGCCTTTAAAACCAGTTGCTTCCTCTTCTACTGGGCTTTCATTGTCTCTTAAAAAAATAAAGACAAAAAGAGACACAAACAAAAAAAAACCCACAAAATACCCCCCAAAATGAAGAAACAAACCCTAAATTAAAAATCCATTCTAGTAACCAGCAATAGGGACATTCATTGCCCAAAAAGTCTTCTCTTACTCAATCCATGCGGTTCTGGTATCATCTGAGTGTATCAGAAGATGCCTCCAGCAAACATGGACCAGTGCCCTGTGGGTACCTACAGCTGCAGGCAGCCCATGAAGACCACTCAGTAAAGGGGGGCTCTCTGAGTAGAAGTTTTTTAAGGGGACTGTCTCCTGGTGGAATTGCACCACTTTAGTGTCCCTGCAGGACGTTGCGAATCGGCTACTCCAAGGAGGACGTCCAAGGTGGAACCAGCCCCACGTTGTCAAGTTAAAGCCCAATTTATCCCTCTTTTGGCCTAAATTTCTCATGTTAGCCACACGAGGGCAATCTTACCCTCTCATTTGTGGACAATGGGCTCTAAATCCCCCAGGAATTAGAGCCCGTTAGTGATAGGCTATAAATCCCCTACTATTTCCTAGTGGGGAGCACTAAGAAAAATATTCCTGCTCACCTGGAGATGGATCAAGGACCAGATGTTGATTCCAAGTTGGAAAGCAATATGAATAAAAGTTGCTCGGTACAATTTTCCCCCGTGCGTTGAGGAGTAGGTGCTAGGAGGCAACTTGGCCTATCTTCTGGAGAGCAAGCGAAGAGAAGACGAGACCAAGGGGAGCCCTGCTAATGCAACAAGGACAGCACGGTGCTGAGAGGGCTGCAGGGAGCAGGAAGGCTGCTCATTGCCAGCCAACAAAGTTGGTTCAGCTTGTTTTCTACTTCAATAACTCAGATGTTTATTTTAATACAACCCCCTGAGACTAGATATCTTCATACTTAACAGATGTTTCCAAGAGATTTTTTTTCCCTCAACGTATTGAATATTGTAAACTAACAGAGTTCCATTTTTATCTTGTTTATTTGACTCTCCCCTTCTCATACATATTTCAACCAAACTCACATGTTTTCAAGTTCAATAAAAGTATATCTGGTTCTGCTAGGACTATTAAGACGGCACATGCCCATGGGCCCCTGCCTAAGTGTTGCTTTCCTTCTTTATTTTGTTATTTCCTGACTGCGCCTCTCATTAACCACTGGCTTCAGAGCACTGTCTGTTAGCGCCTGCCAATACTCCTCCAGCAAAGTGATTGCATTGACAAGCTCCAAGCAGAATGTTTTTTCCATAGCACAGTTAATGAGGTCTAATCACATTTATCAGTTTGAACTGAATCAGCCCAGATGTTGCTGTACAAAATCCCGGGATCACAAAATCGCATAGGCTGTAAAGGGTCACCGGAGGACATGGAAATCCAACCACCTCGCTGGGTCCCTGTTCCAGTGTTTGAACATCCTCATGGTTAAAAGAAAACACCTTATATTTAAACCGAGTTGATATGTTGGTCTTCCAGCTTGTATTTTTGATGGTCATCTAAATAGTGGATCATAACTCCTGTGTGTCGATGGCAATCCTGTCACGTCCCCAAGACCTAATAGCTGCAAACCGGTTGTCTTTGAGACAGTAAATGCAGCTTACAGAAATGCATTGCCCACAAGGAAATGCACCAGGGAGCTTCTTTCACCCTCCAAGCCTCGCTGAAGGTGCAGATGAACAAGTCTTTCCAGGTACAAATATTGAGCTGGGGAGAGCTGATTATTGCATGCAGTTATTTGGAACCTCCTGGGTCCCTCTGTTTTTTCTTGTCATTCTTAATGTTGTATAGGAAATCAAAGACGTAACACAAAAATTTGCCTATATACAAAGAGCAGACACAAACTTCTTTCTAATCTTGAAAATTTTGATAGTTGAAAAGCTGCAATAAGCCCTGTGTAAATGAGATAAAACAGAGATGGAGAACTATAGAGAGAGGGCTCCATGTGCTCTGGAAACCAGACCTGCCAGCAGATACAGGGATTGTATGATAAAGAAACAGATGAAGTAAGCAGATATTTGCAGCTTTGGTTTCAGATGTAGTGCTGCAACAGGTGACACTGTGGCCTAGACAGAAGATAAGCTTTAGAGCAAGTATTAAGTCTTAGGTAGCACCACAGTGACCTAATAGGATGCGGGTTGAGAACAAACCCAAGAGCAATTGACTCTTCCTGCATCTGGTAGCTGAGCTGTGGGCCTCCTTATCACATGAAATAGCAGATGGCAAATATCTCTATGGGGGTAAAAAGGGAAGGCTGAAACACATGGAAGATGAGCACCCCAAGGGACGCGTGTTTGTGGGAGGCAGGACACCATCATCACCCACAGCAAGGCCACCAGGTCCACGGCTATCATTACCTTGTTATATTGCACATGGATTGATAACGCAGAATGAAAGCAGGGGAAGCAGCAAAACAGATCATAAACCAAATTGGCCCTCCAGAGTTCACTGTTCAAGGACAGGAGTTTTTAGCCATAAATGCAGTCATTCCCGTTCAGAAGCAGCAGCATGCATATACTCTGAGATATAAATATGGTTATACTGAGAGAAAAATAGTGGGCACTGAAGGGATAGGAAACAGAACTGTAATGCAAATAATTAGATAAAACCGATCCTACTTACTGTTAAAGCTGTATCCATACTCCTCAGCAGTATTTCTGAATTCAGGCTTCCCACTTTTCTGGAAGGTAAAGCTCTGAATAAAATTCAGAGATGAAGAGGTTTTATTCTGCTTGGTGCCTGTGAGCAATAAAAAAAAAGGTTGATTAATGCCAGTTGTGGTGGTCACCCTTGGAATGCTGAGAACTGTTATGGGAGTAAATACACATAGTATCTTATCTAAGCATGCTTCATACATTTGGGATGTCCACTGGCTTCAGATGGCCAGAGAGCCATCCCAAAAAGCAAAAACAGCCCCATATATTGAATGTTGCATCAGCAGAGCATTGCAGCTGGGTCAGCATCATCTGTATCATGTGCTGGGGAAGATGAATGATCCGATGCGATGAAGTTGTTTTAGCACCACCAGAATCTTCCCTCGTGAGAGCACAGGGAGGCCTAGGAAACATGCATTAAATTGGACAGCTCCACCAGGTGTTTGTTTAACATGTTGTCATTATCTCATTTGTTTCAAAAGAAATCTGCACTGATGTCAAAAAAAAAAAACAAAGAAAACCCCTTTGGGACTAATAGCTGGGTAGGAATCTATCCACAGGACACCCTCAGCATGTCAGGCTTTGTCTGCAAACAAATGCCGCCTTCTAGTAGCCTAGATAACATCAGGATCCATATGGACTGCGCCAGCTTTGGCAGGACGCACTTGTTGTCTTTTCAAGCCGAGCAAGCCAGAATCACGTTACCTTTTAGCCACAAGTCCTAAAAGACCTGGCTGAGATCTTTGAGCTTGGAGCATCCATGCTGAACGTGCAAGTGAAGAACTGGAGGGTTCCTAGAGCCAAGATCCACCAAGGCTACGGCATTTTCTTACTGTCATACCCAAGCCCCTCACATGACACAGCACAGCGATGGGAGGTAGGTGGTAGGTGCAGCAGAATATGATCAATTTGACCCTACTTGAAAAGGGATTCCCATTCCGCGTGGCCAGTCCAAATCTGTGCTCGCCCTCAGCAACCTTGACAAATGCTCTGTCAGAAAAACATGTTGCATTGAATACCCCTAAAGAGGAACTCCCTGCACATGGACCTGTCATCGGGGCTCAAAGCAATCCTAAATTTTCATGGAGCTGCCGCACATTAAAATGTGGGTAAGAATTTTAGGTAACAATGCCAAAATGATAAAAACACACAGAAAGGTGAAAATAATATGTCATTAGATTGGAAATAATCCCTTGTATGAAAAAATGAATGTTGTAAACTCTGTGTAAATTGGAGATTAGACCTTTGCTGCATTTTCACAGAGTCTGGGGGGAAGATGGAACATGAGACAGTTCTCAAAATGAGTGGTGAGGAAAATTTAGATGGGTTTGAAAGCCAATTAGACAAAGCCAGGGAAGCTTTTAAGTATAAAAATATCAGATATGATTGTTTGAACATGAAAAGAGCAGATCTGTTGCAGATCTAAAGTGCAGGCTGTTGAAAGCTTGAGGGCTTTGCTGGAAATCTGTTCTTCAAGAGAGAGTGCTCAGCTCTGGGCCAGGTCCTTCCTGCCGCTTGGCTTGGGATGCTTTGAGGGAGGAGATGGATGAGAGTGGAGGGCATCAGCGAGGGGACAGGATGGGATGGAGGAGAGGTTCACCTATATACTAGGACTTAGCAAGGAGGAAGCTCCCTTGCCTGAAAACATCCGTTTTCCACTCTCTTTCTACTGTCTGGGAAAAGACCACCTTCCCATGCACCCTGTAGGCCCCTTCTCCCCAGGACACTCTTTCCCTCTCTAACTGTTTCCATGGGTGGAGAGAGCTGGCAGTGGAGCATCACAGCTCCGTTCCTCATTTTTACTTTAGCACCAGTCATGTTTAACAGTAAAATTCCCGTTGTTGAATACACAGCCTGCTTATTGGGGCGCTAGACTAAGGTGTTTTTAGCACAATATGAAAGAATGACAAGCAAGCTCTGAAATGTTTTATTTCTAGCCTATTTTCCACAGATGTGCCAGGATAGGGTGTTGTGACCTAGTTCAAAGCATGCCCTTCAGCCACAGACACTGCCTTGAGCTTTGGATGAATTATTCCCCTTTCTCTTCCTGCTTGGACTAGATTTTCTGGTTCTCTTCAATCCAGCTGAGACACAAACAGTTGCTCACACCTGACCCTACTAGTGTCTCTTCAGCTCCATCCCCTGCCATCTTGTCTGGCCCTGAATCCAGCCCAAAAGCCCCTGGCATGTGATAATATTTAGCGATAGATCATGTATAAGATACTCAATGATGAATGATGCTCAGAAAAAATCTCATTTGCCCTAAGAACTTTTGCACTGTCTATTCACATGCCAGCAAGTCGAGATTTGCAGAGTGAGGTAATGTCTCCTATGAGACTGACTGGTTTAAGTGGGGCAGGGTAAAAAGAGATGCTTTGCAGCATGAAATGTCTTCGAGTCTTAACCAGAGGCAATTAATTTCCAGCTAAAACGCTAGAATTTTAGAACTGTTTAGACCTGCCACCCACACATCCAAATGAGGGAGATTGAACTCTGCTGTTCAGAGAACTTGTTTTCCTCAAGACAGGTTGAACTCCGTCCGCAGTCCTGCGGGACAGATGGCCTCATTGAGCACTGGGTGACCCAGTGCTTCCATATCCACCACATACCCTGGCTGACCTCTCTTGCTGTTTGCTCCCATGGCGTTTTGCTACAGCCAGACCACACATGGCACGGACCTTTTTTAAAACTGACTACTGGACTAGGATTATGAGCTATTGCCCTGCTTCAAAGTGGCTAATTGCCCAAGGAACATCCTTATATAGTTATTTTCCCCTCACTTGTACACACTTCGGCATCACAACTGGAGAATAACGCCCTTAAGGAAATGCTTGCAGTGCTTTAGCAGGCAGGTCTCTACACACAATACGACCAAAACAGAAGAGCAGCACTCCTAGCAGCCCTGCTATACCTGTCCCCGGCTCCCAAAGACCTTCTGGAGCTTGGAGCAGCTCTGGGCTTTCTAGGAGCTTTATTGCCTCTGAGTCAATGGGCTAAATAACTAACTTTCCACAACCGAGATCTTTGACTGTGCAAAGTTTAATGGAAAGCAGGTCACCAGAACAGCTACCCCTCTGTTTGCTTATGCATCTGGCTAGGGTTTGTGGGCTGAGTGGTTTGGACTTTCTAACCACTGAACTCGTGGATGGACTGGAAGATCTCTGGCTTTTTCAAAAGCCTTGTTGAGTCGATGCCTTTTTTTTGGACTAGGCATCATGTAAGGCTGAGTATTACCTCTTGTTAAAGAGTCTCTATAACCATAGCTTAACCATTAATAGTATAACTATTTTTGTTATTATCTGTGAGCCCAAGAAGTACAAATAAATCCAATCAGTTAAGTCATAGAGCCCCCTGAATAAAGGCTGAAGGTAAGAATGAACATCCAAATCCCTGTCTCAGGGAAATGGCTCCCTTATCCTTTTGCAAAAATGCATCCGGAAGGCGCTGGCAGCTTTCTCCCAGGAGATGGCAGGAGAGTCCTGATGATGGCAAAGAGCAGCCTTGGCACACTGTCATTTTGCAGGGCAATTGTGTGATATTTAAGCAGAGGGAAGAGGGAAAAAATAAAATCTGAGCATAAGACCGGCCTGGCAGCCTCAGAAACTAGGACTCAAAGAGCTACAAGCTCATTGATGTGACTGCATGTCAACCTGTGCACCTTTAGCATTGCACGTGGCAGCAGGAAGGGCTCAATAGAAGGGCTGAAAGTGGGTTGAGGTTGCCCAAATCATGCATCTCACCTTCTAAAACCCTGCAACGTGGTGTGATTGAAGATCTCTTGCAGGTGTGAGGCAGCCTTGTCATCCAGCTCGAGCAGCAGGTTGTGCACCTGATGAGCCAGGTGCATCCCATAGGATAAATAAAGCAGATGAATATCAGATCATCAGATAAATCAAGCTCAGCTCACCAGATAAAAGTTGGACATGTGGCAAGGCCAATAAACCAAAGCAATTAAAAAAAAATCAACTGGTGGTATGTTTAAAGAAGTATTTTATCTGAAACTGCAAAATTTGCACTTATTAGAGTAGTTATCTCTGGTGTCTGTGTACAGAAGAGTTAAAGTTTAACTAGCTTAGACAGTCATGCTGCATTTTTCTTCTTAGAAAAGTGCTGTTTCTGTTTTGTTTTGTCTGCGTGTGAGGTCTTTGCATTTACTAATGCACGCCTTAGTTTGTAATCTAAATTTGATTAATTCAAGACTTTTTCCAGAACATCAGAGGCAAAAGGCGCATACTAAATGGTATAAAAATCTTCTTTACCTCCAAGGCATATAAATAGCTGCCCTTTAATTTTAACAAAGACCTTCTCCCTCATTTTCCCTAGATAAGTATAACACCATGGCAAACAAAGAGCATGCGTGGAAAAAATCTCACTTACTGGATCAAGAAATTGAACTATTTAACTGTTACCAAGATTACTGTTGAAAGCTGAATTAATGCTTAGAGAGGACATTAATCTCTCTATGACCCTGAAATACTGTAGCGAAAGGTTTTTGTTGTTGCACATTAGCTTTGCTCAGGAATTTCTTGAACCACTTAGGAATTTGCCAGTACTTGCTACTGATGGTGAGTAACTCGTTACGTTAACTTCCCAAACCCTTGTGCATATTGATCTAATGCACAAAACTGAAAGACTGGAGTTAAAAAAAAAAAATGTATTCTCAGTCTGCAATTTGCAGGATCCAACTGCAACTGAATGTGGTTTTTGGTTGCAAAATAAAAATTAAAAGAAAAGAAAAGAAACACTGAGAAGTGCCATATTGACCCTTGCTAAGAAGGGCCTTAAGTTTAAGGATATTTGAAGCCCACATGTTTTCAGCTGGGTCACCTTCCCCAGTGAGAAGTGATAAACCAAAGGGCTCCATTAAGAGGGTTTCTTGAATGGGGAGAAAGTCAACAGAAAGATGGTGGGATCTGCTCTTATCAGACTTTTCTTTGGGTGCAGATCCCTGTAGGATGAAAGGGAAGTGTCTTTTGCAACCACCTCCAGCAGGAGCGGAGACTGATGCTCAGCCTCCTATACGTACATTGTGCGTAGTATCATATAGGCAGGTACATTGTGCGCTGTCCTCCTTCTGTGGTCTTGGCTGGTCACTACTGCTTTCCTGTCTTTAGGAAGACAAAGTTTTAGATTTTATTCCAATGAGAGACCATTCTCATATTTTATCTTAAAATTTTCTTCTCCATCTTCTTTGGGAGCTCCCTGGAGCAAGAAGTTCAAGCTTTTGGGCAACCAGAGATGCATTGCAGGATGTGCTGCGGCTCCAGGTAATTTGTGCTGGAGTGCGAGGTCTTCCTCGGTGAGCTTGGTGCCAACACCTGGTCATGTCAGAACCGTGACGACGCTGTTGTAAAAAGGGGAATACGCAGAACAAAGGTCGGGGGAAAAAAAAAGAGGTTGAACAGCACCGAACAATTAGCAGCCGGGAATGGCGTTTGCCTTCCCTCTCTTTTCTGGCAGCGCAGAAATTGGTCTCTGCTGGAAACGAGGTTAATGGCCTTCTCTCCACAGCGGGGATCTTGGATGCAACCTGCTTTTCACCAGTTCAGGGATTGCAGTAACACAGGAAACCGCCTTTGTAAAAGAAGCTCATGTATTTCACTATACTAGAAGTGGACTAATTTAGCAGTGATGCAGAGTTCTTAATCATAATGTCACTAGTTTTTTTGAAAAGAATGCCTAATGCATCCAAAATATTCCCAGAAATCTTTGTCCCAGGTCCCTTGCAATAAAATACTCTGAAAAAAAATCCACAGAATGGATTTTTTTTTTCCTTTGTTTCCCTTTTTTCCAATGGTTTAGCTGTGGTGGCCCCATTGTGGATGGAAGCTCTTTACATTATCAAGAAGCCTGAAAATGGTATTTTTTTTTATGTTATTATTTATTTAACAACTAGGTGATGAACATGACTGATTCTCTTACTCTTAATAGAGATTTGTTTTGGTAAAATAACTAGTCAATTCTCACTGCTGACCATACTTGACTGTAGGGCTGAAGAGCTCTCAGGCCCTCTTCCTGGGAAGGTTGCAGAGTGGACTCTGGCAAACCTCTTAACTACAGCAAATCCCAATCAGAAAAATCCTTTGCTTTTTTTTTTTTTTTTTCTACTAACCTTATAAACTTAAAATTCATCAGTGCTCCTACCCAGTACCGGAGAGGATGATGTTATATTTTCCCCTGCAAACCCCTGGGATGATCTGCTGAAGGAAGAAGACCTTATATATACATATATATATATATATATATATATGTATAACTATAGAGTGAGAGTGAGAGGGAGAGAGATAGAAAAAGCAGCTAATAAATATTAGATATTTAACTGTTTTCCTTCATTCTCTTTCAGTTAAGATGGAAAAATCAAAGGGAAATTAGGAAGCGCATCCCAGGGAACCTTTCCTTAGCCCCGTGGTGAGGCTTGCAGAAAATTGTTCAAGATGAGAGTGTTATAATTTAAATCTCCGTGGTGGCTTTGTTTAAACTGCAAGGCTATTAAACTGACTGCAAAGCAGAAGCACGGAGGTGAGGGGGGAGTGTGCATTTTTTCCTTTTTCACAAAGAGGGATGATATGAGGGATGGAACAGGAAGGTGATCGTCGTGGGCTGCTTGGAGCACCTGCTTGCACAGTGCTCCTTGCAGGGACCCAAACTCTTGTGAATGTGGGCTCTTAAATGCTTAAAATCTACTTATTGGCACGTTAGTGAAGAATAAGTAGGATCTTAGTCTCCTCTTAGGCATTCTTGCTGGGGGTTGTTTTATTTGGTTAGCAGACAGCGATGCTTGCCAGGCGATATCCTGGGTATAGACAGAAATTCCCAACAAAAGGCGGCATTAAAGCTGTATTAAAGTGGAGTTCAGGCTGAAAAAATCACACTGCTTGGGGAGGGTTAAAATCACCACAGGGATGTTGTTGTTGCATGCCTGATAAATTCAAGGAATTCTGAGTGAAAAATTGCACATCAAAATAATCCACCTATAGTTAGGGAAGAAAAGATGTTAAAGCACTTCAAATTGCCCTAAATCTTGCCAACAGTGATGAGACACATTTTGTGGCTCTGCTGCCAACTCATGCTATCTTTAAAAAGAAACCCACATGTTCTGCAATATTTTATGCCTAAGAAAATAATTCATCTCTGAAAGAACCTTATCTGGATGTTTAGATTATGTACTTCCCACTTAGACATATTTGAATGTCTTTCAAGTGTAACCTTAACTGAATAATTTGGGTTTATTGTGCTTGTTTTGAGACAATTATCTCATCACGGAATAATTACAACATCCTTGTAAGACTGGTTGGAGAAAGGCAGGCTTGGAGAAGGGTT
This sequence comes from Nothocercus julius, assembly GCA_013398735.1. NCBI lineage: Eukaryota > Metazoa > Chordata > Aves > Tinamiformes > Tinamidae > Nothocercus > Nothocercus julius. The sequence continues at coordinate 1,069,471 of VZSV01000230.1, read as the reverse complement.
ATGAATGGTGCACTGGAACTGGAGCATTGCATCAAATGGGATCCTGCTGGAGTCTATGTGGGCCAACACTACTCAATATTTCCATTTAGCACCTTGCATTGAACAGATTTTGCTTACTAAATTTGCAGATGAAAGCAAACTGTGAAGGATGAGTTGTAGAAGGGGATGCTCATTCCTTGGAATGTTCTTCGCTGATAAACCAGAGATGCGGTCAATTATTTGTAATGAGCGTTGTTGAGCACAGGCAAGTACGTGCCACGTCCCATCAGCAGGAGTATTTGACTACATGTGACCACATGGGAACAACTGGCCATGGAGAAGTTTTGCAAAAATCCAGTGGACACTTAAAGAGGACATGCAGTGAGGAAGTCCAGGTCTTCCAGTTGCATGGATCAACCTCTGCTGCCAACACTGGTGGTGATGAACTAACTGCATGCGAGGTCTCAGCAGAGATAAGACCCCCTGCTGGTGAGAGGACCTTCTCCTGGGAGGCTGCGGAGCAATTTTCCCCATGCAGAAGAGGGGAGCATTTCTTGGTTCACCTCCCTTCGAGATGAGGTGTTTTCATTGCTGTGTCCATGTCTCTTCCTCATTCTCCAAGCCTCTCTGGAAGCAATCCTGCAGCAGGAGAAAGTGGTGTGAACACCCGCTTCCAGACCAGGCGAGGGCTGGTGGTTATGAATCACAGAGCCAGATGGCTGCCTCAGAGTGTAGGATTAGGCATCTGGATGCCAGAGAGTGGTGGCCTTTAATGGCTTTCCTTGGCATTTCCTGAGCACTACCCTGGCAATTCTGTATCTCGTTGTGAAACACCTCTGTCTCCTCACGTATTGGACACATGATGTGTCCTGACTGAACGTCACGTGGCATGACTGGCACCTACAGCTCATCTTGGGTCATTTGCTCCCTTCTGTAGCTAACGAATCCCATCTACGCTTCCTGTAGACAAAACTGGGGCCCTTCCAGGACCTCACAGATGCTTAGCATCATCACAGGACCAGATGTATGCATTCTGGCAGCCCAGCCATGCTTCAAAGGGGTGCACACTTTAGGCTATGCTTATGGCATTTCCCCAAGTTTTCTTTAGTATATCCATCAATGGGGAACAGTGCTCTTGAAACACAAATTTGAACTTAGTTTTGGCTTCGTGTTGCCAATTGGACTAGGAAACAAAGATCTAATATGGAGGCGATTACCTGAATTAGAGTGGAAGCCATTCTGCCTGGGCTGTGTTGATGGACACTACTCTTATTGACATCAAGAGATATCAAGGGATGCCCCTTGGAGCCTTCGTTAGTAGCTGCCACCCCACACAGCAGAGTGCTTGCAAGTCTGCTGTGTTTGCTGGGATTCATGATGCCTGTGTGTGATCCCAAAGCCACAGGGATTACAGGGTCATCATCCAAATCCAGGTCTCCATGCAGTGACCAGCGTCACCTTCTGTCACCCCACTTGGGAGCTGCCAATCCTGCAGCGATTCCCAGACATCTGGGTTCATGGTTGTCTGCAAATGTAATCCCCAAAGACAGAGATGTAACGTCATTCTCTTCCCCTGCCACAAGCCCTAATCCTGAGAGTTGCAATTTGTTTCCGTCGTACATAATGCTCTCCATGACTCTTTACTCCTACAACTGGTGGCACGTGGAATTCTCATTTCTTATCCAGGCAAGTGCCTGTCTCAAGCATAGGCCCCTTGGGTGGGAATTAAAGACCTTCCTTTGGGAATCTCATCTCCTCAGAGGTGTCAGAACAGACTGGGGACATGGTGGGTCATCGCGTCCACGGAAGAATGTATCAGCTATATCAGTGTCCCTGGTATCTGCAGATCTGTTCTGCCAAGTGACCTCAAAACATCAGTGAATGAGCCTCACAAAGCTGGGGGCTAGAGGACAGAAAAGAAACATCACTATCTCCATTTTTTCAGGCAGGGGAAAAAATGAGACCTGTTGTGTTGAAAAGCTAGTGGGTGAAACATTAAAATAATGTGGGGTACTATTACAAGAACAAGTTTCATTCGTCAAGGGAGAAGATATATGTGCTGTGCATGCCCATGTGTGTGTCTTGCCTCCTGCTATGCAAGGAAGCCAACCCACACATCTTTCCTAAACCACAGGAGGCCACATATACCTCCCTGGGCTGACAGCAACCCCTTCCAGTCTTTGCTCGTAAAATATATTATCATGCACGATCTCTCACGGCTACTGGGTTGGGGTTGGTTTTACCATAAAATTTCTCTCTCTTTTTGATCCCCAAGCTCCTCGCGTCTGACACCAGTACTTCTTCACTGATCCCTGGAGGGAAGCACCTTTGCTCCCTTTCAAAGGAGCAGCTCTTCATGGCCTCTAGCCAGATAGCCAGTTAATGGTGTACGTTTTACATCTATTTTCTCCTCCCTGACCTTGCGATTTACGGCTGGAGCCCATGGAGCTGCGAATTTCTTTGAGGCAGATTCACATTTCTGGAGAGCCTTGCTAGAATTACCTCTCCCTCTGAGCATGTTTCGCCGTCCTACGTAGTCTCCTTGACAGAAATGAAGTGCCAGCGGCTGGGGGAACCTCTGGAGACGCGCTTCATGCAGGGATTTCATCCTTTCCATCAGGAATGTTTTCCTGGGGCAAGGCAAGGAGGCTAAATGTCAGCCCACGAGCTCTAACCTCTTTTTAGAAAAGAAGTGCTGCTTTCCCTCCATGGGTTTTCCCTTTCCTGTTGGGGTGACAGGCTCTTAAACCCATGAAGCAGCCTGTTGGGCCATTGCCAGATGCTGTTTTTCTTTGCTACCTGCAGTCTAAGCTGGAATTCCCTCAATGAGTTTCCAAGCAATTGTGACAATAGGATTGGGAGTGAAATCTCGAGTGGAAAATTTTGGGAATTCCAACTTTAACATGCTGCTGTGTTCTCCCTTTAGAGAGTGAGATAGTAACAGCAAACAGATGCTCATATCAAATTCATAAAAAAAGTTTATGGGCAATTCCTGTATCCTCAATGGCATATATTTACATCTATTTACATGAATTTACAGAATTTTTCATACACATTTGCATGCTCATAGAAAATACCTTTTTTTTTTTTTTTACATTATATTTACTATATTATCTCACCGTAAAAGAAGAAGAAATGGGGATTGTGCTCAGCTTCCAAATAAGAAAGAAGGGCCATTGATTCATTAGAAAATACTCATTCAAATAAAAATACTCATTTGTAAAATACAGCCTAAAGAAAAAAAAAAAAAGAAAGAAAAAAGTCTATCTTTAAGCAATCTGATAGAAATCTCTTCTCATTTTAGCAGGACTGGCTTCATTGCCTTAGTACTTCCGCTTTTCTAATATTAGTCAGTAAAAATTCATCACAGATGGAAAGGGAACTTCCATTGTAATAAATAAATATGTAAAGAAAACACTGTAAAACCTTTCAAGGTTCTCTTTGGACGTGCAAAACAGGAAAACGGAGCCATGCCAGACGTATCAGCAAAGTGCATAGCTGGACCCATGGGGAGCCCACATTGCTCTTCCTCCCTTTTCCTCTTCCTCACTTCCCTCCCCTTTTCCTTGACTGGGAAAGGCGATGAGGTTGCAAAGGTAACGCACTGACCCTTCTAGGGTGGTCGGTGGCAGTCCTCAAAACCAGGTATCCTAAAACGGTGGTGATTAACCCACAGCACTATTATATACACCATGACTGCACAGCCACGTTGCCAAAAAAACGTACCGAAGAAATTTGTGAGTATTGCACGTATAGGGAATGGTAGTAAATCTCTTGTATTATTCACGAGTTGCATATTTCTTCCTGCTCATTTTTTTTAATGAAGAAACTGAGAGCAATATCTGCTCTTGCCAGAAATGTCAAAAATTATGCTATATCCACAATGCATAATAGAAAACAAAAGTCAAGAACTAGAATTGTATCACATGCAATCAAAAGAAACCATTTATTGTTAACTTCTTTGATATAAAACTCAACTCATAAAAATGACTGTTCGACCAAGAGGCTAGTGAAGCTCCATTCCAGTCATTGCTGTGATTGACATTTCACAACATCACATGAATTACCAAGAGAAAAGGATATGGTGGGGAGGGGAGGTACTTGTCAAAGTGTTAAACTATCTACAAGGAAAGAAACCTTTTTTTCCTGGCAACTCAACGCTACGTTTTAAATAACATAAAAACTATAAAGGGGCTGTGAGTGAGTTCATTTAAAACAAATCTTGACTGCTCTGAGTGTGGTTCTGGCGGGCATCCTCGCAGATGTCTTGCAGTGTAAAACCACCTAGTGGGTAGGTAGTGGCTCTTGTTCCACAAAAGCAGTTGTGTGTCGCATTTTGCCCTGGCGCATGGGACTTGATTATTGTGCCCGTGACTATCTTCTGCGTTTGTTTTCCATGCTGGGAAGTGCTGAGTGTTTTTGAGGACACATAGCACGGGCTGTCCACGTTCCAGGCTATTGGAGCGGTGGATTAAATCCCAACGCACATTGTCACGAGCACATTGTGGTGCCAATGCTCTTCCGACCCCTGTGAATCTTCACCACGGGTGTTCTTACAGATTCAGCCCCTTTCTGTTTTTTTTTGGTGTCCAATGGTGTCCATTAATGCTGCATAATCCTTTAATTAATAAAGGTCTGAATAAGAAGTATACAGTATCATGGAGGGACAGATAACTCAATGACTCCAAGAACCCAGTGAGACCACATCAGCCAAGAACCCAAGGAGACCCTACCAAACTACTCCGCTTGCCGAAAGACCTCTGCGTTGTCCAGTCTTCTGAGTCCCTAAGCTTTTACTGGCTCTCCGCATCTTAGAAATAAGAACATTGCTTCCAGAAAGCTGAATTTAGCTGTTGCCTTGAACTGGTTCTGTGCTCTCTGCTGGCTTTCAAGGGAAGGCTTGTTTGGTTTTTTTTCACAAGGATATTGAGATTGAAGCTGCTGCAATTAAAATAAAACCTGTTGGCCTAAGAGAATCTGCATTAGATGCTATGACGGAGTTTACCAGCTATTACAGGAGGAGGTGGGGCGGCTCAGGGGCTGTGCACACATGTGGTGAAGGACAATCCATTTTTCATTCTGGAATTGGCCTCGCTTGCCAGCAAGAGATCATTTAGCCCACAGTCTGGGTGAATGCAGAGTACAATGCACTTCTGGTGCACAATTGCCTGTTGGGTGGCACATTGCTCCTATCTTCCTGATTTTCTGTTTAAACAAATGCCTATGTTATGTTTTCATCAGTATTTTCAATAATTAGGTAAGTGTGATTGGAAATTGTAACTGGACATTTTTATCCTAGGCAGCATTCCAGATTCCTTTTATATTTGGCTCCCTTTTGTGCTCATTTCATGCTCCTGTTGACTTCTCTTTCCCCATTTTTTTCTACAGCCTCTTGTTAGCAGGAGTCTATTGCATCAAGCAATCTAGTCCCCAGTGCTCAGGTGGAACCAAAATTATGCAAAATGTGCTTGCCCATCTCTAGCAGAAATATTGCTCCTTAGAGGAATAAATTATGAGATAAGTGAAAGCTGAAAGAGCAGCTTCCAAGAAGAGTTGGCATCCAACCCTGCATCTCATAATTGGGTTTTGAAACAGGAATGGCTACCAGGGGATGCACGGCATCTGCTGGAGAGCTCTTATCGACGAACTGCAAGTGGGTAGGATGATGGCATTCCCTTTACTACTTCCCTTCTCTTTGCCTGTTGTGGCAATGGGCAATGCAGAGCCTTGGATGAAGAGGACAGCTTGAGAAGGAGGGAGAAAGGCAGAAGTTGAGAGATACAGAGCACTCAGAGACGGACTGCAAGCTGAGAATTAAAGCTAACAGAAGGATGCATGAGAGGCTGTAGAACATCAGTCAATCTGGACTCCCAAGCTCCATTCATTTTCCTTCCAAGTGCCTATTAAGAGAGATTTATCAGAGGCCACAGGACTGTCCTAAGTCCTTCTCTCTGCTTTTGATCTTATTTTTCTTATTTAGTATGAGTGATGAGAGCTCTTGGTGGCCAAACACTGAAGAAGTAGAATAGATGGCTTTGGGTCTGTGATGGGTTTCCAGCGGGATGAGAAAACAGGGGTTTGCAGACACTGCTTGCAGGCACTTGTAAGCGAGTTGTCCAAATGGCTGTGGAAGGCAATGAGAGTCCTTATTGGACAGGCTGAACACATGTAGCCTCAAACCATTGCAGCATTGGCTGATTGACTGCATCAAATGCATGGACTGATGTTCTAACAATTCCTGTTTATATCTCTGCCAAAAGGCCTTAAAACCTTCCATACAGCCAGGAAACATATATATACACATATGTGTGTGTATATATATATATATATATGTATATATATTTTCTGTTCTGAAATTCAATGGTACTGATTTTGCCATGAGACCTCTTTTCCTTTATTTTTTCTGTTATTTTTCGAAATGGGTGACGTTACATATTATAATTGACTGTGTTTCCCTCGGATGAAGCCAGGACTTTCTGTGTGTTAATTCTACTCCATTGAAATTAATTCTGCTTGTTATCCAAAACGGTGTGTCCTCCGACCTAGTCCGCTGACTAGGTATGTCGGAGCACATCAAGTTGAGATAAAAGGTCATCCTAGCAGGGTGCATGTATAATATGAGCTTGCGGGATATGTCTTTATGTTACAAGGAAAGAGGAAGGGAGAGTGACTACTCTGGGTACTGGAATCATCAGAAGACACAGGAAAATTTGTTTGGTTTCTTCCCCAAAACAGCATTCATGGGGATTGGCTTATAGACTTTGCACAATATATTGGCATGGACATTTTACAGCATCTCTGACCTTGTCAACACTCAAGTCCAGGGACTGGCTAGTGGGGGCTAAGGAATTACTGTTTTGGTTGTTGGCAGTTTAAGGACCTTTACAGCCAAGTATAAAGCTTTGGTTATATTCAGTAGAGAACAAAAGCAGTACTGCCTCTATTCATCCACATCTGGTTACAATACTCATAATGGAATTGTAAGATTCATTCCTGAGAGATGATGATCAGCTCTTCAGGAGATGCTTTGGGTTTGTTTCCCACGGTTTTGCTTTATTCAGTTCCCCCAATTTCCATATAACTTTGGGAACAATGAAGGACAGCAAGAAAGTTGCCGATGTGGAATATTCAATAAGCAGGATGCCCGGGTAAGCTTTTAGGTGTCTTAATTTGAAAGAGAGAGCACTGTTACATCAAACATGCCCCAGCACGGTGGAGGAAGGCGCAGCAAGTCTGTCTGCAGCCGCATCTCTGGGCATGACCACACATGACAGAAGTGAGAGTTTACACAGAGTTTATTGCCTTTTTTTTTTTTTTTACAGACCACATTAAGTACTTGAACATATGAGGATGTACAAGGTGTGAAATGTGATCACCTGCAAAGACCAGAGGAAACCGATACAGCGGCAACCGTGACTGCCTATAAGGCAAGGCTTACGTTATTCTGTATGTTTAACAGGGAACTGAAATAGTCTGAACAAAAGCTGGGAACAGAGTTTATGAATCCTACATTTACAGGCCTTCACTGCTGGTCGCTCTACTCGGTGGTAAAATTGAGGAACGACATGCAGAATAAAAACAGAAAGCGAGAGAAAAGGTGAGGGGAGACAGGGAGATTTATCTCCTCATCCTCTGAGACATGTCCAAGTTCAAGACCCTTGGTGAACAAGCAGCAGCAGAAGGTCAAGCTACAAGAGGCTTCAGCCTCAAACCAGGGACAATATTGGAGAATATGTGCTTCAAAAAGCCTCTGAAGAAAGAAGACCGTGCTAGTAGGACCACTCTATGCACTGCCTCCAGGATTTTCATGCCATACAGCTGTGCCTGTGCTCTGTAGATAAGCTTTTTATATGAAGGAAATAGCTATCTTGCCCTGACCCTCTGCTTTTGTTTCAGGCTCCATTTAGGGCTGTAATCACAACATTGTTCTAAATATGAAAGGGTTTTGGAGGAGCCAAGGCTGGCGCTACTTGCCCTGTCTTGTAGTCGTGTTGCCTGCCTCTGCTCCCTTCACAGTTATATGATGTTGGCCATCAGTCACCTGCCTATCTTAGTGTTGAGCTGGCAGAAGACGGGAGAAGAAAATGCACCTGTGGCTTTGCAGGATGCTTTTGGCTGCACCTAGCCTTAATGTGGCATTCCCTGAGGCTAATGCACTTGCAGTTGATATCCTACCTCATCCTCCTTCTAGAGATTTATCTGTTTCTGCTGAATAAACAGCTTCACCTCCACTGTCTGCATAGTGATCATGCATAGCCATACATGTACACACATGCACACATCTGCCTATGCACCGAGATAGTCGCAAACCCGAGTCAATTGGAATAGACCAGGATACGGTCCCGTTCACTGTACTAGACTTCGTCATCTGTACTTAAGCGCTATCATTTCCTTTATGTGACCGCAGCTTCTGCAGAAGCTGTCTCATAGCCACAGCCCCGGAGGAAAAGAGAGTCTGATTTCCCAGGTATCCCAGATCAGGCTTGGTATCATTGTCTTGCACACTATGCTTTTGGCAAATCCAGTAAGGAATCTTATTCATGGCAGCTGGGCCCCTGAAGAGCCATGGAAGGACCCATGGATTGAAGATGAGATATTTTCTGAGACACAGGAAGTTCTCAGGCATTGGATGATGTCAGCCGGTTACCACAACGGTCACCAAACAGGCAGTATCATTGTGTGAAGACTGAAGTGCTGGGATTTTTCATGGCATCCAAAGGCCGTTTTCTCCAGCCCATTTCCAGTGGTTGTTTCTGCAAGCTTTACCCGTCATGAGCCAGCCTGCCATGCACTGTCAGAGAGAGCAACCCACTGCAGCCTTTTTGGAAGTGAAACATGATGCATCTGTTGGAGGAAATACACTGGACAGCATCTTTCCCCTTTTAGTGGCATCCATAAAACCACATAGGCAGGAGAGTCTGGGAAGACACAGATTTGGAGCCAGCTCCCAGAAATGGTTAGAAAAGGAGAGGGGACAGTTAGCTATAGAATACGGGTTTACGAAGCACACGCACCACGTTGTACGTGTTCAGCCCTGGTGCGTCGAAGCCAGGAGACAAGCCCTTGCGATCGAATGGGTAAAAATTAAAAAGCTGCCCATCCTGGGTCTCCAGAGAGATGGAGGCAGAGCCCAGGTGCAGAACACATGGGAACTCCTTGTCGAAAACAACCTGGAAAACTCGGTCTTCCAAGTGGTGGAGCTTGATTGTCCGGTACTTCTCAGGGATCAGCTCTTCCACGTGAGGCCCAAACTGCTGCATGACCAGCACCCCACCGGGTCCAACTTTGATCTCATAGAAAGTCAGGTTGGAATAGGTGTAGTAGCCAACGTAAGGGACTGGGCTTGGAGGGGGATTCAAGCTTTTTGCAGCCTCCCTGAACGCTGTCTCCATGGCAGGAATGAGATACTCGTATGTCTGAGTCACGATGTCCTTCCCTTGTGGCCGAGGCCCTGCCATCAGCACGATGAAGCTGAGACGGAGTTTGGAGATAAGGGAGAATGTAGCCGAATAACCATCGAGGTCTCCATCCTTCCTAATGACGTCATAGCCCAGTTGCTCATTAATCTCCCAAGGGGTGCCCGTTTTGTTAGCAAAATACTCCGTGGAGCACTTAAACAGAGGGGTCAGCATCGTCTTCACGGTGTCCGGCTCCAGGAGGCGACGGTGATAGGTGCCCAAAAAGACCATTGCCAGCTTGGCGAGGTCAGCAGCCGTGGAGTACATCTGTCCAGAAGGTCTGTACCAGCCGAGATCATAGAGTGGGGCTGGTTGCCGGCTGCCGTAGAAGCCCACGGCCATCTGTGAGCGGATCGGTGGCGTGATGTCGAAGCCAGTGTCCTCCATGCCCAAGCGGTCCAGGATGTTCTCCGCGACCCAGCGCTGGTATTCGCCCTCCGCTGCGTGGTCAGCCAGCACGTGCGCCATTAGTGAGAAGGCTAAATTGCTGTAATGGCACCTGAAGAAAGAAAAGGATGTATCTGCATCAGCCTCATGCATTGCGGGCACAACCATGTGGAAACACTGGCTAGGGCTCTCTCCTCTGGGGAAAGATTATCATTTATCAGACCACACGCTAAACAGAAAGAAGGGATGAAGGAGGGTTGGAGAAAAAGTAGCAGTGTTGTTACCCTGATTTATTGTTAATTGAAGAAAGAATGCGAAATTTCTTATGGGAATATCAGCAGAGTTATTTAACCTCTACTCACAGAAAGAGAGACAGAGATAATAAAACCCAAAACAAAAAAAAAGAGAAATGAATGCAAAACCTTCACATTTGCATATCCTGACTTACTGCTAGTAATTGTTCAACTAAGAGCACGTTCATTCTTTACAAGAGCAGAGTTGAGAGGTACAGATACTTACCTTAAAGGTCTCAAAATCCCAGGTAAGCCTCTTTGGAGATTTAACATGGTACAAACTCTTAAGCATCTAAGCTACTGTAAGATGGTAAAAGCACTTAAAAAGCACTTAAAATCCTGCAAGGCAACATCCAGCAATGTTAAGTTGCTAAAGATGCCGAAGTGCTTGAATCTTTAATATCCATAAAGTGCTTTAAATCTCTACACTTGAGTGAAATTTAATGACTTAAAGGTAAGAATGGGCACATTTTCTTCTCAAAGATGTTTTCAAAATTAACAATGTTTTCTGTCTTGTTTCTTCTTCTGACTTTTGTGAAGGCACCGATTATTTAGATCCCAAATTTCGTCCTATCTGTCTTAGCCTATCTGTTTCCCACTGGCTGAATAAAAGCATGCTGAATCTATATATTTTCACACCGGGAATGAATACGTATTGGATCTAGAAGTTAGTATCTGAAATGGGGCTGAAGTTCAACATTTCAAGAAAAATATTTTAAAATTTCTACAGCAATGAATGGGAATTTCCTTTAGTAAGAATGAACTGTAAAGGGCATCCAGGGACAGGATCACAACATTGGATAGAATTTTATGCAATGTTTCCCTGATCAAACTATTAATTTCTTTTCAGAAAGAGCTTTCTAGCCTCACAGACTTCAAGTCATGGCAAATTCTCAACAGCCCAAGGCAAATTTGGTTACGTAAATTCATCTGTTCTCAGTTGAAAAAATGTGGCACCTCCCAAAACCACTAACTCAACCTAAAACAGGAGTATGTGTAGACAGATGACCTGAAGCTCCACTTAGGAATGACCATTGGTTATGGAGACTCCAAGTGTGGCTAATGTCCAGGTAAGAAGCAAAAGATCCCAGACCCAAAGCCCACAGAGAAATTCATCTGACCTTGTTCCTGGGTCAGCAACCAATACATCGTCTTTCAGGAGAGCAAGAGCATCTTGTGTGTTGCCTTTCCACAGCAGGCTGGTAGATCGCAGCCTCCTGGGCAGACCTGAGCCGTGGAGAAGAAAAGTTCAAGCAACCTGAGCCAAATCTGACTCGGGAAACGCTGAGTTTGGTGAAGAGTGAGCAAAGATTCAATGGCAACATGGAGATAGCCACGATAAACACATATACACATGGCAAAAGAGCTGCAGGAACCAGCTCGTACCAGACTGCAGGTCAAATTGTGCCAGTCGCTGGCCACCGAATCTGGGTAACCAAATTCCTAACCCAGCACTGACAGAGAATGGCTGCATTTTGGTAAAAATGTCTTGGTGAAGAGCAAAACCACCACCAATCCCAGGCACATTGGGAATGTCGGGGAGATCCCTGTCCTTATTCCCAGTTGACTCTATTTCCTGGCATTCAAAGGTGTGAAATAGCCTCTTTACGGATGTTTGTTCATTATCCCTCTCTCCATAAGACTCGAACTTCTCTGACTCACTCCAGGTTGGCTCCAAAGTATTTTTGACTTTTTTTTTCAGCATTTTCAAAATGTCTTCAATTTTTCAATGTGGAAATATTAAAGGAATCTCTTTTGACTTTTAATTCCACTACCCTGAAATCTACTAAAACCTTTGGGCCAGGACTCTTAAAAAAACGCCACAGACTCCTTTCATGTTTGCTGAGCTACAAGAATGCACTGGATTTGTGGCTCACCAAGTGCAGAATTTCGACTATATCAGGAATTAAATCCTCCTTGCAGTTGACAGCTGACTTTGATTTGCAGGTTAGGAGAAAATCATGAAGGATGCATGACAGAAAAACGGCTTGCCATCATCTGCTCAGTGAGCGTGTGCTAAATCTTGGCAAAGCTGAATTAAGCCCTATTCTGTCATAGCAGCAGGACATACCCTTTTTTTTCCCAACTGGTCTGACCTTGGGATTTGAACTGGAACCAGAGCATTTTTCTGCTTCTGCTCTATGATTATTTGTGCAGCTTAATGACCAGTAAGAGACACAATGAACATCTTCCAATAGACACTGGGCTTCTTCATGTCCTGCTTTTCACGGTGGCAGCAAAGAAGATGCTGAGCCACCTGGAAAGGTCACCCAGTTCCCTGCCAGCCGTGCAGTGTCTCTCTTGAGGTTCACTGAAAGGCTCCAGAAATGGTAAACCAGAGAATGTGGGAGCATAACAGAAAGCCCAAGTCACTGATTTGTGCTTCATGGGCTGCTAATTAATGTGACAAGCATGCTGTTAATAACTTACAATAGACACCCATACTGTCATTCATGCACACATGAAAATCACAAGATTAACAAGGTGGAACTTCACTCTAGCAGCGCACACATCAAGCATTGGGGAAAAAACTCTTTGTTTGGACTGTTTTTTTTTTTTTTTCCCCTATTATGCAACTAAAAGATAAATATATGGGTATATAATAGACCAGTTTCTACTGGAATAGTTTAAATGAAAAACTATTTGCAACATCCAGTGCCATGACACTTATCTTGATGCTAGCCTGAACCTACTCCTACTCCTTTGAGTCTCTGGGTTAGCTTGAGGTGAAGCTCTGCTTCCTCCTGCAGCACTGAACTTTATATTTTATTTGGAACAGAGGTCCTAATTTGGGGTATTTATTGTAGTTTTGGAAAGGGAGCTAAATCATGTGTGGTGCGGGTGGTTCAGGGTCTAGCCAAAATGCTGCACTGGGTCTCAGTACACTGCGTCTCTAGCCAACAAATTCTGGAATCTCCAAGTTGAGTATTAACTGCTCTATTTCTGAGAGAGGTTAGAGATCTCCCCAGTCCTGTGATCTCCTTCTACATCAACATAGGAATTACCCATTTACAACAGTAGCAGCAGATTAAGAATCCTCTGTCAGCAAGTACAGAGCTATTTATAGCTCAGGAATCCCAGATCAGGGACCACACTGACTGCTAAATTCAGCTCAGAAATTGAGGTCTGTCTGTTCAGAGCAAAGACAGTTTGGTGCCACTTTGACCCTCATCCCTGCATCTCGGAAAAATAAGAGCACTCTGGACTGGCAGGCAAGTGCTGCTGAGCGATTTGAGCTTGCTGTCGGGTTGTGCAACGATGTTGGAGGATATATATTCTCCCTTCCTGGGGGGAGCAGCTCCCCAGTCCCTCTGGGCTGGAAAGGTGCCTGGTGAGGACTTTGCTTTTAGCACCCGATGAAGCCGCTGACAGCAGGTCCCCAAGGATCCTGCCCGAAACCAGGGCAAGTGTAAAGGTGCAGAGCCCATGTTGGGAACTGGCCATGGCAAAAGCTTTTCTTTTATCCCCGGTAAATGCTCAGTTTTCCCCCTGGCCTTTTCCAACGGGCAGAAAGCTGCCAGGTCTCACCTGAGAGCTGGCTGGCCATTCTGCGCAAGGTGACTGGCGATGGCTTAAGTGGCATTGAGCCTTTCTCCAAAAACACCAGCCCATCTGCCGTGTATCTCTGCTCCGATTCCTTGAGCTTCCCCAGGGGGTTTTTAATGGCAAAGTTCTGGGCATAACGTTCCAAGGGGTCATCCAGTGATGTGACCTTGCCTTCCTCCCACATCTTGTACAACATAATGGTGGGAAAGATCTTGGAGACACTGGCGATTCTGTTAGGGGACATACCGTAAAAAAATTATTGGAATTTTGAGATTAAAACTCTATTAAAGATTTGCATTTCACATTCAGACTGGATATTGGGCTGCTTGAGAGCACATTAAGATACAGAGAAGGTCTTCTGGAAGAAAAAGCATGTATACCTGTATGCAGGGATTTGTACCATGATACAGGGGGAAGAAGACAGCCCATCGCAGCTGCAGAAACTTCCCCAAATTGTTTATTCTGAGGGTAACATTTGATAGTCATATTGAAGTCCATATGTTACAAATTTATCAAGCTTATAAATCACTGAAAACAAGTCTTTAAAGAAAGTAAATACAAAGCAAACATTCAGTTTGTTTTATAGATACACAGATCAGGGGCTGGCTTGTTTGTAATACACATGCAGGGCTTGATTCTCTCTTCATATAAAAAATAATGGCCAATATGTCCTTGACTTCACTGGGAGAATGAATAAGCCTCCGGGTCTACTTTGCATCCTCAGAATATACTCCTCCAAATTGCTGTCATTTTGCTAAACTGAACTTTTTTTTTATCCTCTGGCAGCAAAAGACTGTGTCCTCACTGCTTGCAAAGCCTGTGCTAAGCCCCAGTGCTTCGATTTGTGGCCCAGCCTCTTCAAAACCTAGTGCTTGCCCTATGTGAGGAGCAAGGGGACCATTCTTCTTGGATATTCACTGATATTCAAATTTGAAATACAACTGAAATCTGATTTAATCAGATCAAGTTAAAAAAAAAAAAAATCTCAAAATCTCTTTAAGCCGTGGGTGAATGATGACTTTGGGACTAGCTTAGGGACCTGAGGCAGGAGAGAACAGGCTCATGACAGCGGTCCTGTCCCTAACGATTGGGTCTCCAACACGTGTAGCAGTTGTTACCAGCTCTCCCGACCGTGGTACGTCTGTCCTACCTGTAAATCGTGTACTCATTGGGCACCACAGAGGAGGGGTCCGAACCGTTCTTCTTCCCAAAGTTGCCTGTCCAGAGCACAGTATCGTTGTAGATAACTATGGCAGACATGGCCGGGAGGCCGGAATTATGAATCCTTTGGCGCAGCATCAGATCCACCTGGAGAAGGACAGGAGAGGAGGAGTTCCTCAGCGAAGAGACTTAAAATGCAACTCGTCTGTAACCTGTAATACTAGACCCGAGGAATCAGCCCTGTTTACTGCCAAGCCCTTGAGGGTCAGCGTGAGGGTTAGTGATTTTTCAAATGTGTCTTGGCAAAAGGATTGCACTTCAACTCTGGAGGTGCTTTGAAATGCTTTTGCTGAAATATCCATTTTTTTCCCCTCCCTTTGGCTCTGTCTACATGTCTGCTGTGTAGCAGACTGTGGTGCTCATCAGTGCAATACCTATGATACTCATATGATTGAAAACAAATGCTAATGCTCTAATGATTGCAATTTCTTCCATTTTAAACTGTGTTGCACACATCTGTTCTTTGCACTAGTATTTTAGGTCTGAAGATGTGTGAGAGCAAGGCTCAGGCTTTTTAAATATCCCATGACACTTGTTTTGCCACCGAACATGTTAGACTTGGAGCCTAGTGAGCAAACAGCATTACTTGTTCATAGGCTTAGGCAGAACCTGAGGTGATCTGAAGAAGAACTCTTTTTAGGTGCTCGTGCCTAGGCTCCCTTCCAATATGTACCAGTATGTGTTGTTTGTGCTGAAGAATGCTCACCAGACCTCCTGGTGTTCAAGCAGTGCAGTTTGTCCATTAAGCTTTGGATCAAATAACTGCTTATTAACCTATTCTCTATGTGCAATAGAGAAAAGAATTAGAGACTAGAGAATAGAAAACAGAACTTTTACCTCTAATTCTAGACTCACTGGTTCTCCACCCCCTCTACACCCTGCCTCCTTCCCTGGAGACGCTCGAGTGCAAAATACACATCCTATCCTTTGCACTTTCCAAACAGCGCGGTTATGAACTCTGCCTCCCTTCGTTTCCGCCCCCCTCAGACCTTCTCCAGTGCTTCCTTCAGAATGGGGATGGGGTGGTCCAGTGGAACCGGCTCAGGATAGCGAGGACACATCTGCACGGCTTCCGATCTCACCTCCATCACAGAGGGGCCTGGGAAACATGGATGCAGGTTACGGGATAGACACACTCACAAGCTTCGACCAGCTCCGGTGATCAGAGCTGGCTTTGTGTGTGTGTGTGTGTGTGTTTGGTGCATTTGCACTGTATACGATCCACCCTTGCATACACAGAGCATTTGTGCCTGTCCGCTGAGATTGCAGTAATCAACACAAAAGAATTTTAGTGTTAATTAGGGGGCTTTCTTCTGAAAGCGAGATCTGGATACTCAGGACACGGGTGCCCTATCAACTCTATATTTATGTCCTTGCTGTCCTTGCGGCAGCTAACAAGTGGTAGATTTGTGTGCTGTAAATCCTTTGGGGAAAACATGGCCAAAAATGGCAAGGTGTTCATTAGTCTCACAAGCTTCTCCACCAAGCCATGGGCAGGTTCGAAGGCGCTTACTTACGGGGCTCCACCTTGGGGAGGCTGTACTGCCAGAGGAAGCAGCCTGTCATAGCGACCGAGAGCAGGAAGAAGAAGACGACCAAGACGTGGATCCACCTCACTTCCATAACAGAGAACTTGAGGAGGCCCCTGCTGCTGGAGGCCTGCTGTGAGCAGAAGAGAGAGGATCTCAGAGGAAAGAGCAGAGCAAGAAACTGCCTCTCATGCGCCCCAGCTGGAGCAAGGAGACGCACTAAATTAGGGAATGCAACACAAGAGCTGAGCGTATGACTGACACCAAGCCACCATGCCTGGGACCAGAGATGCGTCTTGTCTTTTCATGAGGTTTGCAAGCTGTTCTCCTCCCCGCCTTTTTGAAGAATACCAGTTGTCCAACTACTGGGAGGTTGCCATCCCCCCAACCTGCAGGCCGACTTATAAGGGCAGGATTCTTCTCTATAGCTCTCATTTCCTCCCATCTCAGTCATTAGGGCTTATTCTTGGATACCCTTTCCAACCTCTTTTCCCAGAGTCCATTATCTGTTCATGGATGTCACCAGCCAGATTGCCTGAGCAGATCCATCTTTAATAGAAAAAATGATAGACTTTTTTTTTTTTTTTCCACTAAGTACTGCCTTTAGCCTCCTATTTTGTCCCTGCAATTCCCATTTTATCATGTGCCATCTGTAAGCTTGGCATTTACAGAAGTAATGTTTTGGAAAACTGGCTAATATTCTGGGTTTGTGCAGCTCTCCCCCCTGGAGACCATCCAGGTTGGTGATACCACCATAGAAATGCTAAAGAATAACAAGGAACAGATGACAAATGATTAGGTGCCTCAGCACGAGCTCTGCTCTTTTGCTGACTACAGGGGGTCAGTAGGGTGCTTTTGGAAGTTTGGCAATTAATGTTATAAAACATATGGCCTGCCATTTGCATCCAATATGGTCCACATTCCAAAGCTGTTCCAGGTTGTCTGGACTCGTTTGTGCTATAGACAGACTAAAATGCTCCCTTTAGATTTCTGCATAGCCGGTTTCTCTGAATTCGGATGGAAGATGGTTCATGTAAGAGCTTCTACAGGCAACCGAGTCTTATCACTTAACAATGAGGGGTCCCACGAAGCCCCTTCCAGCCTGTTTTCATGCCTCTTTGGCACCAAAAGCAGCTTGCCTGAAGTACACACAATCTTACACAGTGCCTCGGATGGCAGGGACCAGGATCCGCACTTGGGAAAGCCCATGCATTGACGTCCGTGGTTAATCACCCACACTCCGCAGGTTGGAGTTTATGCTGGTGGATGTCTCCAAAGCTGCTTTCCTGCAGCAAGGGGTGGAATGGGTTTCTTTTTGCCCTGGAGCTGTCATGGGATGATTTTCTTAAGTCCCCTCATCCTAAGGGAACTCTCCCACCAAACCAGAGCTTCCCATACAATTTTCTGCCTCTTTCCTTGAGCAATTCCAATTCTAGCTGGCTTCTCCATCTCGCCCACATTACTCAGTCACTGCTAATAACATAAACACAGCATAGCGGGGGAAGGCCATACCAAGTCCTTGGACACATTCAAATGGATGCACATTCATGCAGGACCATGCACCAACGCTTTCCACCAGCAGCAATCCTGATGTGGCTTAACTACACGCTCTCTCTTCTTTCCCCCTGATCTTTGCAATTCAGGAGGAGGAGAAGATATGTGGATTTCACAGAGACCTCTCTCACCTTCACAGTCTCCCCACCTGCCTTCCCATGACCATCTAGGTGCTCTAGCCCAGATGCTGCCCCATCCATGGCCCCTCTCAGCGTAGGTTCGGGAAAATATCCTGAGGGAATATCCCCTTGTGCATACCATCACCAGAAGCCGTCTCAGTCGCGGAGGCCATCTCTGGGCTGTACCAAATCCACCCCAGGTAATCTCCAGCCTGGGAGGGATGGAGCCGAGTGCCTTGCCATGTTCCACAATGCAGCTGCTCCTCACAGGATGCTCTGGCTTTTCCCCTTCAGCTGGACCCGCTCGGGGTTTCCCTGCCCGCTGCACCCGTCTGTCGTGTTTCCAAAGTGCTGCAGATCTCCCCCCGGGGGAGGGGATTAAGTGACAGGGACAGAGCGGTATTTGCTCTCAGGAAAGTGCCCAGAGAGATTGGATGTTAATTCTCTCTAATGCTTCCCTGTCATGTGTGTGAATCAGGGCTTGAAACCATCAGGGCTTCGTGGGCTATTTATAGTGGCTTCATCTCCTCCTGGCGTTTGAGCAGGAGGCGATTAACCCCTGAGATGGACCCATGTCCCCTGCCAGCCTGGCGAGGGGACAAGGAGGAGACATGGAGTTGATTAGGGCAGGAGCTCGTTCATGCTCCAGGTTGCATCCCGAAGAGTCTCCTGGACTTTCCCTGCAGGGATGGACCTAGATGCCCATGGGGTTGGTGTTCTCCCTCCTCTTAGCTGCGCGGCTCTCGAGGAGGGGGAAAGTGGAGGGCTGTGATTTGCACTGGCATCCCTTACCCGCAGTTGCAACCCATCCATGGCCGCTCGGGAGCCTCTTCTCATGTCCCGTGCCAGTCCTCAGGAGGGAAAAATGCATAAATCCCTGCAGCAAAGGGGGAGGAAAAGTTAGTGCAAGAGGGGAAAGGGAGTCAGAGCTGGGGGGAGCCCAGGCAGAGAGGTGGGGAGGTTTTCTACTAGTGCAGAGCTATGAAGCTCAATCGGGAGCAGCGGGAGCAGCAGGACAGGGACAGATTTTTGGACAGGGAGATAGAGCAGAGCCAAAGGCCAGTGCCCAGCGATGCTTTTGCTTTGGCAGCAGCATGTTTTCACATTAGGGGCTGGACCCAAGA
Source organism: Nothocercus julius (assembly GCA_013398735.1). Taxonomy (NCBI): domain Eukaryota; kingdom Metazoa; phylum Chordata; class Aves; order Tinamiformes; family Tinamidae; genus Nothocercus; species Nothocercus julius. The sequence continues at coordinate 1,050,261 of VZSV01000230.1, read as the reverse complement.
TGGGTCCCTGGTCAGGATCCATCCTCACCCCACTCCCCACTCACAAGCCCTGGAACTTGGAGCTCTTCTGACACCCATCACACCTGCTCGGCGGGAGATGTCCAGCCCTCCTTGCCCCTTCCCCATAGCCAGTCCCTAAAAACCTGAGCCATCCTCAGTCTCAGGGATCGCGAGCAGAGCTGCCCAACCCTGTTTGGATTTGGATGGGCTGGAGGCTGCAGCGCAGCTGGCGTCCCTCAGTAAAACTCCCTCCTGCCTTGCTCCCCGATGGTGACAATTTCTTAGGTTA
>VZSV01000230.1:1023060-1049902 GCA_013398735.1 Nothocercus julius | reverse complement strand
AAAAAAAAAAAAATGCAGCTCTTACCAGCCTAGCTGCTGTGTCCCCCTGGTTCCAGCGCTGAGGAATTTGGGGCTGTCCTGGTGCTGCAGATGTGAAGAGCATCTGAGGCACTAATCCCAACACTCAGCATCTCCAGCAGGGATTATTTATTGTCTGCTCCTCTCCCCTCCTCGAGCAGCGCAACATCTGCCTGGGGATGCAGCTGAAAAGGCAGCATTCCTGGTGAATTCATGGCTCAGGCAATGCAGTGGAGTGCAAAAGAGGGGGCTAGGGAGGGGGCTTGCATTTAACATGTTGTAGCCTGGAAATATTCATAACGCAGCGTTAAAAGCACTTTCTTTTTTTTTTTTTTTTTTTTCCTTAGGCTTTGAATGCCCCCAGCAGACCTGTTCTCTACGGTATAAGTCCCTCCTTGCAACCCAAGCAGGTCCCATGGTCCCATCTTAGACACCCCTCACAATGAGGCAGAAGATCCTGCCTTTCACGTTTGTTCCCTTCTCAGCAGTCTCATCCCTGGACGTACCCCTGCCTTTGCTGAGAGCGCGTGGCCCTGCGCTCTCAGGGCATCCCCTGGCCCACGGAGCAGCAAAAAGTGAAGGAAAGATCAATTTTCCAGCCCACTGTCCCACTGTGGCACGTGACGGGCTGCACACAACAGGTCCTGCCTTTCCTAAGGCCGGTTAGAGCCAAGTGATGCAAACCCAGGCTTTGAAGGTCAATTCGTGCAATGGTTTTGACCTGGAGGTACCCAGGAACTGGTGGGATAGGGGATGGATAAAGCAGACAGCTGCCCAAAGGCTTTTTATGCCTGAGCTGCTGAATTACTACAAGAGCTTCACTTGGCCCAGACAGACCTGGTCTTGTCTGCGGTTTGACTTATCGTATCTCCTACATCTCCTACACCCCCTTTCTGCCCAGCAGCATTCTGCAGGGACCCAACACATTCCTATTTTCCTAGAAACTAAATCTTCTCCTTTTTGAGCTCCTTTCTCATCCCCATTTCCCTGCTGTCCCTCTGCATCTAGACACCATAACTTTGAGTGTGTCAAAGATGCCCATCAACCCGAGCCGGGCTGTATCTGCTCCAGGGGTGATGTCCCTGAACAACCGGGACTCATTGCTTATGGGCATCTTTGCATTTTCATATCTCAGCAAGCTGCTGGCCTTCGGTAGGATAACAAGAAAGAGGAGTTTTCCTATGGCCAGAGCTCATTTGATGGGTGTGGGGTGGAGACCATAAACCTGGAGAAGGGCGTTTGGCTAAGGTCTCCTCAAGCCCAAGGATGCGAACACATGGAGAGGGTCTGGATTCAGGGCAGAGTGTCCTGACCTGCCCAAAGATCAGCAGAACCCCACAAAAGGTTGCATCCCCCCCATGCAAGGGTTTTTCCTTGGTCTGCAGAGCAATAGTGAACCTGACGGCCACCTCATGTCTGTAGGTCACAGCTGGATCCAGCTTTGGCTCCCTTTTTCCCTTTCACACATGTCTCAGAAGTCTGCAGGGAAGCTGGATTTTTTACCGAGCCATTTCAAAGCTCCCTCATTAACTGCTTGCCAGCAGCCCATGCACTGATAATGGGTATCGCTTCTGGAAATTGCAGCCCCATAGCAACAAGGAGTTTAATGGCTATTATTCCTAAACGGGGGACACGGCTCTAGCAATCCACCTCTTGTCTCTAGCAATGCCCCTTAGAAAAGATGATTTCCTTTCGCAGGTAGCACAAACACAGGTTTCATGAGCTCACAAAAAGAGGCCTGGCCCATCTCAGTGAGATGCTTGAATTTTTTTAGTGATTTGGAATATTGCTATTTATTTTCGTGGAGTGAAATGAGAAATGCGAGGGTCCTGGAGATGTTGCAAAAAATGGAAAGATGCTTGCAAGAAATATCAGGAAACCTGTTTTCAAGGGTAAGACTCATTTTTCCTCATTTCCAACATTCTTTTTATAGATGTTTTCCTATCCACCAGAGGCCATTTACACTCCAGTCACCACAGGTCTACTCATATGGTTTATTTGGCTCTGATACAGAGCGCTGGGCCACTGTGCCAATGTTTGGCCACTTTCATGGTGAAGAAGGTTTTCCTTACATCCCACCAACCCATGTTGCAACCTGTGTCCACTGTCGCTGTCTCTCCTCTGTGCATCGGAGTCTTTTCTAGGAGTCTCTGTCTTTTCCCCAGCCCTTTTGGGTAGTGGCAGATGTGGTTAGATCCTCTTATCCAAACAACTCTCGCTTCTCCTTATCCGTCACATGCTTCATCTCCCAGACTATCTTCAGTGACCCTTTTGCTCCCGTTTGCCAACATCTCTCTTGCATCCCAAAAATGGAGTAAATGGGAGGACAACTTCAATTTCCCCAAGCAGACACACAGGTCACCCTCCCCTACCATGGGGACCCCTCGGCGTGAATCTGCCCAACCAACTGTGTCCCCATGTTCTCCAAGGCCACTAGTTCCCTTATGCTGAACCCCCAGGGAGGGGTTTCATAGCAAATGCGGAACACTCCTCAAGAAAGCAAGATCCTGTAGTATGTTATGAGATGCTGGAGCTGGTATTCGGATGTCTCCAAGACTTGCTTACAAGCCAGCTACATATCAGTGTAAAACTACATGCTGCAGGTGCTTCCAATGGTTGTGCAAAACCAAGTCACCACAAGCAAGAAGAGTTTGCTCAGATCTTAAATGCACAGCTATGGAACAGGTGACAGTGAGTGCATGTCCTGGAGAAACCTTTGCACATCTTATGGCTCAGATCCGCTTCTCCTTCCCGCTCCCTGGGCAGGGATGAGGGATCTGCAAAGCTGGCATGTCCCTGGCCATCCCCACGGCCTCTCGTGGGGCCATGCTGCCATCTGTTGATAGCTCAGCGTGCGACCTCTGCAAAGGCAAATGACTGTCCATGGTGGCCCCAAACTTTGCCAGGCTCCCCATCTTCTTCCCAGCCAAAATATACACCCGAAAGCCTGGCCAGGGAGGGAAACGGAGCATTGCTCTGGGCAGCACCAATTTTTCCTGCCCTTGTGATGGCTGGACTGAAAAGAAGATACGGGCAGCCTGTTCCCCAAAGAGATGGTAGCAGGATGGCCTTGCCCAACGCACCACGGGCTGAGGCAATAGCCCTGGCCCACATCACTATGCTTTAAATAGGTCAGCAGCAGGCGCCTGGATGAAATTACCCTTCATTTTATTGCAAGGGAGCTGCAGACGAGGTCCTTCCCTGTGGCTAGCAGCGGGGTTCTTCGGTGGCAATGTAATGATTTTAAGTCAGTAGTTTTTATTAACTCCTCAAGTGCCACATACCAGTGCAAGCCCAGGCTCACCCCTAAGCCTAGTCCAGAGGATATTGTCAGCTAGGGGCAGAGGAGTGACAATGCCATCACCAAGGTGGCACCAGTGACAGGAGCAGCTGTCCTCAGGTCATCCACCACCGGCTTCTGAAACTGTGGCACTCCCCGGTCCCAAAAGCCAGATGGATTTTCAGTTTTTCTCTCTCTGTTTCACCTGTTCCTCTCTTCTTGTCCCCTTGGTCTTTATGATCCTATTTGCATGGGGTCTTGTTGCTCAATCCAATATCCAACAACTAGAACATGGGATGAAGGTTGTAGTAGGGACAACTCGACTGCTGCAAAAAGATATTCTATGCTTTCCTTTTGCTCCTCTTCCTCCCTCCACCACCATTCCTTGCCTCCATGCTTGGCCCTGTCCCATCTCTTGCAGCATCTCAGGTGCTTCTCAACACTTCTATGAGCCAGTTCAATACAAGACGGAGCACCTGGGCAGGGATGAAGGCAAAGCTGGACCTCCACCTTGCGCTGAGCCCTCAGATCACTGTGTTTCTTAGAGGCCTAACCTGAGATGAGCTTTGCAGATGTGAAATTATTAAGGAAATGTTCTTGAATTATGCAGAGATGAAAAGATACTTTAGGCTTTGCAAGCTGGACAAACCTACATCCAAACCTACAGTAACAGTGTGTGGAGGGCAAGGCTGAACCTTTGTGAGACCAACACCAATTACTTGTCAACAAAGAAAGCGTGACAACATAAAAATGAGCACACTACTCACTGAAAGTAGTGAAATATAGCCCAAATAATCACCTTGCAGACAGGTTACAGAGGAAATAGGAGCCCAGTCATGGGCTGGATGGGCAATGCTTGATGGTTTTAGCTCCTTTTCAACAGCAGTTCGCAGGTTTGCTGACAGCCCTGAGCGAAGGCTCAGAATTGGGACCTACTGCAGGGTCTGCTTGGGAATCACAAGACGTTTAAGGACCCAGCTTTTATTCTCTTGGTGGAATCAATAAAGTTGACTGACACGTGTGTCTCCGATCACAGAGATACCCAGGCAGCAGGTTATAAAAGGAAAGGGCTAGGGAATAAGCTGAGAAGGTGAGATGAATTCTCTCAAGGAAAAATAAAAGAAAAAAAAAGGAAATAACATCCCAGAATCAAGAGGAAAGAGGTTGCACAAAGGGGCTTGATGTGAGCTCTGCGCTTTCGAACAAAGGCAGAACGGGGGCAGGTGAGTTGGAAAAGGATAGGACTAATTAAAATGAGTTTGGAAACAGCTGGTGCATTAGGAAATCTGTCTCCTTTTAAGAATAGCTTTATCTGTATCATATACATTTGTACCCTATATATTCAGATGCCTCCTGGTGTGGTCATTGTGTCACCAAATGAGTAGTTTAACTTAGTTGAATATATTTATCTCCCAAGGCAAGGAGAACAAACGAACAAACAAAACAAGCAAAAAAACAAAAGCATAAGAATTAACTGTAGATTCCCATTAAAGATGGGAACAAAAGATAGTTTTACAGTATAGGAGTCAAGGCAAAGACTGTTCTCAGGACATTAAGGATCAAGCCCTTAATGATGGACACTTGTAAACGCAGTGGGCTGACAGGGTATTTAACAGCAAGTGAGCTGGAAAAGGGAGCAGAGAATAAGCCATTATTAGCATTTCTTTTTGCAGGCTGTGGCGAATAACATTGCCAAGCAGTAGGGTTGAATCCTTAAATATGGAGAGTCTAAAACACAGGCAAAAGGTGCAGGTGTGGGCACACAGATTTGTGCATAGACAGGCGCCTCTGGAAAATTTTTGTAGCAGCCAAAATATAGCCTATTTCTGCTCAAGCAGAAGCAACTCTAAGGGAAAAAGAAGCTGCAATGACCAGCAAATTCAGCTCTACATACCAGCTCCTGCATTTGTTCCCCTTCAATATTCACCTGGTTTTCCAATGCTGTCGGTGTACAAAGTGAGGATACACTGCTAATTCTGGGGCAAAAAAAAGAAGAAGAGAAGGGATATAGCCAGGGCCTTTTCTACATTAATGCAGGAGATCAGGACTGTGCATCCCTTGGCCCATCATGAGCTCAACACCTGCCCCAGGGTTGGGGATCCTGGCTATATCATACTGCAATATTTATGTCGTGGCTCTCTGTTCACCTACTGCTCAGGCATACACAGTTGCAAAGGATCTGAGTGACATTAGGTAGCTTGCCAAGCTCCTGATGGTATGTGCTAATTTTCATATATATTTACATGAATTTGCATACATTTATTCTCAGCTTGCCTTCCTCCCCTGTGCTGCCTCTAAGAACAAGTAAAATTTATTGTAGCCTGAATAAGTCGAAGTTTTCTTCTTCCCTTATGTTAATTTATCTACTAGTTAAGTCATTTTCTTCCTTCCTACTGCATTTTCCTCCTCCTTTTCACTTTTAGCTATCTTTAGGCCTGATCTAGTCTTTTTTTTTAACATTATTGGAATATTTTTATCTAATCTGGGTATATTTGTTGTTCACAAAGCATGTAGTATGTGCTGAGCAGTGGATGGGCTATGGAAGTTATGCAACCCTTTTTGTTCCCAGGCTGTTTTCCATGTGTTACTTGATTTCTCAGTTCCTCTCTTGTGTAGACAAGTGTCTCAGATTTGCTCAATAGGAAGTTTCAGGTGCCACACCCTGCCCCAAAAACCTGTCCCAAGGTTGCGCCACCTTCCTGGAGAAGACATGTTTCCTAATATCCTCCCTGAACCTTCCAAGCTCCCATTTACGGCCTTTGCATCGCTTGGTTTGTTGCCTGGTATGACTGAGAAGTCTTTAGCTTCATCTTCTCTGTAAGAGTCCTTCAAGCAACTGTCTTCAAGGTCCTTCAAGGCTGTGATTAGATCCCCCCACAACGTCCTCTTTGCCTCTACCTCTCCTCATGGGCCTTGTACCCCGGCCCCTTACACCATGGGTCAGACCTCTGTGTTTTGCATATCTTTCTTGACCTGTGGGGCAGAGGGTGCCAGGGGTAGACATACACATGTAGACCGAGCATGCAAGGTGCAGCCACAGAAGCGCTTTGTGTGTGTGTAGGGGGGATGAAACCCCCTCTCAAATGGTCACAGTCCTCATGTAGCCTAGTTTGTGCTTTCCCTTGTTTGCCATGAGAGTGCAGTGTTGACTCGTGTTCAATTAGTCATCTCCTGTTGCCTGCTGGTCTTTCTCAGCAGGAGCCCTAGGTGACCAGCCACTCCCCAGCCCACCTTGATGCGTGAGGTTGTCCTGGCTGAGGTGCAGGTGTTGATGCTTCTCCTTGATGAACTCTGTGAGGTTCCTGTTGGCTCAGGCCTCCGATTTGTTGAGGTGCAGCTGGACAGAAGAGAGAGCTACTCCCCCGTGCTTAACGTTGTCCCCAAATCCGGGTAAAGCATGTTGGTGTCCGGAGCGCAGATGAAAATGCTGAGCAATATGAATCTCCTGCCTGACCCCTGGGCTACTTTGGTAGATGCTGGGACTCAATCAGATGTCAAACTCTGTTTGCTGCCCCTCGAGTCTGGTGGTCCTTAACTGCAGTCTTTAGCTCAAAATCAGCTTCCTTGCAGTGGCTCAAAGTGTCCTGGTGTTTTCTGAGCCGTCTTTGCTACTTCCAGCACCTCTGGTCTCACCCCTCTTCCCGCCTTGGCTACCTCCTCACCTGTGGGATACACCTCTTGGCTCGTGTCCGATTCTTTCCATCCTGGGATCGCAGCCACATTGTCTGCGGCTCCGGGATCACCGCCGCCTCCCATGATTTGTGGTGGTTTGTGGTGTCAGGAGATGGGCTTGATAAGCCTCTTTCGCAGCCGCCCGTTGTAGGAGCCCCCAGGTACAGTGGGGTTTGCTGAGACACGTGTGTTTCCCAGCTGGGTTCAGACACATGCAGTCAACATTTGGGGAGCCTGAATGCATTCCCATTTGGGTGTGCTTTCTTTGGCCAGGAATATCTCAATTATCTTCTACAAGCCAGCTGTGTTCCGCGGTGTAGGTTAGGGTAACATGAATTTCCCCTTAGTGTCATGCTAAAAGATGGGTTTCTCCTGGTTTTAGTGGTCGCAGGTGAAATACCTGTTTCTTTGCACATAGATTCACTCCTAATCATAAAGCACAGACCTAATCACCTCCCCAACGTCACGTAGCACCATCCCTGTGTAAACCTACAGATGACTCCAAACACGGCGTACTGTCAGATGCCACCACAAAGAGGTGGGACCCTCCTAGAAAGGACTTCTTTAGGACACAGGACACTTCCCACAAGGAGGTCTGTAACTCAGAAAGCTCCTGTGCTAGTAGAAGCCAAGTTCTTCCATTGCCATGGAGGGAGATGTGCTGGAGGACATGAAGTTGGAGAGACGCATTAACTGCCTCCCTCCTCCCGACCATGGTGGCACTTTCACTCTCATTAAAGAATGAGGAAGATTTTTTTTTTTTTCCCAGCTGAATTTCATTAATTTCTCTTGCAGGTCCTAACAAGGGCAAAAAAGGACTTTTATTTTATTTTATTTTATTTTATTTTATTTTATTTTATTTTATTATTTATTTTTAATTTTATTTTTTTATTTTTCTGATAACACCGTCAAAACAAGCACTACAGACTATGTACAGTACAGTACAGACTACAGAATATGATGTCCAGGAAGACATTCCCTGAACAGCTGCCGTGATGAAGAGATATCTTTGCCTTTATTTAAACCAACCAATTTGAGAGAGAAAGAAGAAATTTCTATTAAATTGACAAATACAGCTATAGTTTAGCTTTTATTGCAAACACTGTTCAACAGAAGTTTATCTAGCATTTCAAGCTATGCATTCTTGTCTCCCCAGACATTTTAATTATGAAGTTGTTCATTTTTGAAACTCAATGAGAAAAAAATTACCTCAGTCTAAGAAACCACATTATTTATAGGCCTTCTCAAGTCCTCAAAGTCTTCTCTCTGTCTTGAATGCGACTTTTTAAAGTTAATTTTCTGTCTTTTCACCTGTTTCGCCTGAAGGAGTACTCGGGCTGTTGGTGATGGGGTGTCTCCCCCTGCACACCACCCAGCTGGGTGAAACAACCCTGCATGCGTGCCTCTGGTATTGCTGAAAATGCTTGCCTTTCATTAATGGTCATGGCATCTAAGACAGAGAACCCAGCATGGCTTCTGCAAGGGGAAATTACGTTTTCCTCTGCTTTGAGTGTGTCAGCAAAGCAGCTACGAAGGAGGCAATTTAGTGAGTCTTTCAAAAGCAGTTGTCAAAGTCCCTCACTAAAGTCACCGAGAACCAAAGTCACCTCATGGAGCTCAGTCAGGCCACCAACTGCAGAGGTCAGACCCAAACCAAGGAGATGCAGACAAGAGAAAGTAACGTTGCTTTAACCCATGAAATCATACTACCATAAATGTTGACTTTTACCCATCAGAAAAAGACGTTCCCCCCTCCAAAATGGTCTCAGAGGTCAGGAGGATATCGGGTCACATCGTTAGGACACAGCTACTGAGATCCTTTAACCTCCAAGTCATGCCAAAGTGAGCTTGCTGGGACTGCTGGACGTGCGTGCCCTTGGATTTGTGAATATGTATGTGCAAGCGAGCAGAGGTTGGAAAGTTAAACTAAATCAGATCCTCTTCTGTTTCCTCACAGTTCTGCATGGAGGTTTTGGTGCATTAATTCCTTCACTCAAGACACACTCTGATGGCGGAGCTCCTTCCCAGGCTTAGCATTAGCTTGCAGGATGGTGTCTTCCTTTTGCATTCCTGCAAAGGTATGACGCTCCTTGGGGCTAGTTCACACGGCTCAGCGGAGATATTTGCTCCACAAGGGCTTCTGTCCCTGTTCCCTGAACCACAGGCTACTTGTTCCAGCTTGCATGTAAGTCTCAAGAAAGATGTATTTCTGCAGATGTTCTCTGTGAAAAGCGGGGAAGGGAGCAGACCTAGGACTTCCCAAGGGGTTAGGAAAAGGCCAGGTTGTCTGGCCTAAAGATGTCCTGTCCTGAGCCACCTACTTCTCAGATCCTTTTGCCCTTGCCTGCCTGCAGACAGCAGCATCGATTGGAAAGACAAGGGCTTGGGGAGCAGTGAGATGGATGGAGGACTTGGGCAGGATTGCCAAAAATCTGTTTCTGCAGGCGGCAGGAGGGGAGCAATTTAGGGCTGAGTAAGACGTATATTTTTTCTATTACAAAGTGGCAGGCTGTTGCAGGGCCAAATACTGCCAGTCATGAACCCAGGGGTGTTCAACTGCATTTTTCAAAGCTCTGTCTGGACCAACTGACTGCTCAGCTGTGGGAGGCTTTTCTTCTTCTAACCAGCCCAGGAAAGATGCCCGTGCTCATTTTCATGTGTTCTGAGTCACTTTTAATGTAGCCATCGAAGACCATTAGCTGTATTCCTGTCCTGCAAGAAGAGCAGCATTTATCAGAGAGATTAGAAGAGCCTTAAGGCTTGATAAAAATCTTGATCTCCCAGTCAAAGGAAAGGATGTAGAAAGGAGTCAACTCACACAGCAAGGGAAGCTGTTCGGCTAAAGCTTCTAACAGAGTCATCAAGGTATTTTTTTGAGGAAAACGTTCCTAAATTCATGCTTGCAAGCGTGGATAAATTGTGCACTGCAGACAGGTGGGTAACTTAATTCCGGGTTTTCTTCCTGCAAAAGGAAATTTAAGACCCTGGTTGCTTTAGGTCATATCAAGTTGTATTTTAAGGAAACAAAGTTTTGTCCTGTATGACAGTGGCAAGACTGAGTCCTAAACAGCATGGAAGAGGAGAAGGGTTCGGTGTCGGATGTCTCAGCGATGCAGCAATTTAATATATTTATAAGCATCCTTTTATAAAAGGCACTCAGTAAGGATGTGTGTGCTACCTTGCAAATAATTCACCATGTGTATATAGATCCCGAAGCCGCCGAGCACATTGCTTTTCCCCAAGCAGCATTTTAAATTCGTCCAGCTCCTCTCCCTCCTTGGTCCCTTTTTGGCCTGACACCTTCTCAAGATTTTGATAGACAAGGTGACTAAACCTGGCTTTACTGTGGCAAGTCCTTTCCTTCCCTTTCATCGGGACATGGATGGGTCAGGGCTGTTTCTCACAGCTCAGGGTTTTCAAAGGCTCTACATCAAAGCCAATCTTTGGATTTTTTTTTTTTTTCTGTTTCTTTAATACATTCCAGAATGGCCTTGTTAAACCACAGAAACATTTTCAGTCTTTTTTCCTCCTTTCTTTTCTTTTTGGGGGAAATAAATGACAGAAGTTTCTTCTTTTTTTCTTGTCAGGGCGGGGGAGGGTGGTGGTGGTGGAATTTTTTCCATGATATTTCTGCAGTGCCTTATGATAACAATGGAAGAGAAACACCAAGAAGAATAACAGCGAATGGGCGAAGTGTTTTCCTTTATAAACTTAGCCTTTGGAGACTGAGCTTTGATGCTCTTACTCTCTTGCTGTTTGGACACAGGACGCCCCCACCTGCAGTCTTCAAGTGCATCCAAGAACTAGCCACAGAATTGCCCCAATCACCCTTTGCAATATCCTTCTACTTATTTATCTATTTATTTATTGCCCTAAACACACAGATGATGGGTTCACATACAGCTGATTAAACAAAAAATGGCCCATATTTGAGCCAGGCTCCCTTCAGCCCGTAGGTACCTGCAGCAGCTCTAAAAAGTTCAATATATCTAAGGGTTTCTAATTCTGGTTTGAAAAGTGTGAGTAATTTAGCCCATAATAGGCACTTGGGGCTGCGGTAGCCCCTGCAGGTCAATATTGAGCTCCTGCTCAATAACTCCTATCAAGTCCCAGCCAAGCCCAGCACCCCAGCCAAATCCATGTGCCAGAGCTGTTGTCTGCTGGTATCCAAGCCATGGCTGTCCCAAGTGTTCATGTGCAATTGGCCTGAACCCAGGAAGACTCTTCAGGTTTGGGTTTGCCCTGATGTGTTCTTGAGCAATTCCTTAAGTCTTGTCTTGGCCTAAGATCAAGCATTGGCTATGCATCCTAACCCTAGGTCTTATCATTCGTTAAACCTGTCCGGGCAAAAAAGATATTTTGACATTAACGTTCTGCTTCCCTTCCCTATTCCACCCTGCTATAGAAACTACATCTTCTTATCTTCTTGCGAGGAGTTTCAGCTAGGAATCAGGAGAAACATCGTTTGTTTGGCTTTTTATCATCTGCTGGTTGTTTATCATCCACTGGTCCCACGGAAATTGAACAAGGCTGGAGAAGCAGGGAGCGGAACTGGTTCCTGAGAGCCCGACTTGTCTGGCTGGCTGGCCAAGCTCCTTTGTCGCTGCTTTGATGGTGGCCTTGGTATCTGCGGCCCCACCATGCAGGATAGGCTTTCACCAAGATGGGAATGTGGATAAAATCCAGTCTTTTTAAAAACTTTTCACAAAGCAAGAGGCGCAGCCCTGGGCTGGCAGCAGCAAGGGAGGGTGGGGGGTGCTGCCAGGGAAGGAAGCTCAGGTTTAATTTGCTTCTCCAGGGCTGGAAAATAGGCTGGAGTGTGGTCTCTTCCCTGCTGCTTGAGCCACTGCATCAGCAGAGCAGAGGAGGTTCTTCTGCCCCGAGACATCTTCCTGGTGACAGAGTCACAAAAGCAATCCTTGATCCTTCGCCAGCTAAGCGAAAGCCTTTGCAGCAGCCCAGACATCACAGGAGGAGCCACAGGACAGCACAGGGCAGCCCCAGCTTCTCGTGCACGGCCTAATTTGTCTCTCTCACAGCACCAGTCCTGGCTTGAGGGCTACATGGAGGCCACATCAAGCACATGCAGACAACCAAGCATCCTCTGTGGTCTCTCAAGCCACCAGCACCCAGCACTTGGGCAGGCAGAGCAGGCAAAGCAGTGGTATTTTTTGTTCCATCAAACTTTGCCTCAGTTTCCCTATTTCTTGCATGTGGAGAAGCGAACGGGTTAACATCCTTCTTGATCTGAAGGATGAAAATACATGGTTGCTTGGCACACGGGAATCAAAGTCTCCAAACAAGGTATAATCAGAGGCAGTTTGATCCTGTGCTCCAAACCAGGGAACATAAATTATCCCCGGCCTTTCTAAGAGCTGTTCTGGATTCTGTGTAGTTTATATCCTTCTTAGAAGGCATCCCACCTAGCTAGGTAACAATCCCTCCCATTTTGCAAAGAGGAAATGGGAGATTGCATGAAGTCAGGGATGCTGGAGAAGAGGACATATTTCTATCCCTGCCTTCCACAATGTAAATCTCCCTTCACTCTGTGACTGGCTTTTAATAAAGAGATATTTGGCTATCTCCAGTGCGACATATCATTAAGCAAACCAAAACTGCCCATAGGTAGGAGTGCTGAAGAGATATGCAATGCTCCTATCTACAGCAGAAGATCCTAAGGTGCCACCACTAATAGCTGCTGTGAAAAGCAGTGGAAATGGCTGGAAACTCACTTATGCTCCTTTATTCCTTACTATCTCTCTTGAACATTTGTCTGAGTTGGTATCCCCCCTGCTATTAAATGTTATCCTTGGTCCTTATGAGGCATCTTCGCGCTTCACTCTAGTGGGTGTAAGGGGCCAGGGACAGCACATGGTAGAGGCGGACAGAAATGCTGTGTCCATGTGCTGGCAGGACTTAGGGAATGGGAATAGCGTGGGCAAGGAACCGTAGGAGCACAGGAGAAGACTGCATGGTGCAAAGTCTCCAGCGAGGAATCACTTGGAAGGAAGGCAAATCAGGAGCCTGAGCTGCAGCGCTTAAAGCTCGGCCTGGAAAACAAGGAGGAATAATTGGGCATGGAAGAAGGGAGTCTCAAAGCTTCTGTAGAGAAAACTGGCCAGATGGAGGGGGTCAGAAAAACAGAGAAATCGTGTTATTTTGGGTCAATATTTCCTAATCATATTCTCTCCTGATCCTGCCTGCCTATCTCTCTCAGATAGAGAGCTGAGAATCCAGCACATGTGATTAAAGAAGGCTCCAGGCTCCTGCCAGGTTTGGCTCTGCAGCTCGTAAGCCAGGCAGGAAGGGAGGCAAGAGGGAGACGGACAGGAATTAGGGAGGTGAGAGCCCCTTTCTTGGAGCTGATGTCATCCACATGTTTGCGTGGCGAGGAATTGCCCTGGCCCCGCGAGTACAAGGTGTTTTCACACTTCGTGCTTTCCCCCAAGGTCTCCCGAAGAGGTGTCAAGGTGAATATCAAGCAGACCTGAGGAGCCCCCGGAGCTGGGTGAGGGAGGCTGTTGCTATGGTAACGGAGTGGCTTATGGTTGACAATATTGAGGGATCTGTCACATTCATGAGCTTGCTGCGTTGAGGAGGCGTCTCGGAGGAGCCGTGGTTGCAAACTCAACACGGAGCGCTGAGTGGGGACTGGGGCTCGTCTGCTGCCATGAGGCCACCAGCGGCATTGGGATGTGGCTGTATAAACGCTTGTTGCATTTGGGTGCTCCAGTGCAGATTTTCTGCATATTGGCAAAATTGTGTCTGCTCCTGTCCCAGGTTTGGCCAAAGACACTCTTCCAGTAGAAAATATGCAAGGGTCTTCTTATTGCTTGTCCCCTGCACCTGTGATCTCTGTGCTCTTCTTCTAGTTTCAAGCTTGATACGCTGAATAAGGGCAGCACTTCTGTTTCCCCCGTCTCAAATAACTGCAGGTTGCAGCTGAGCTGTAGGGCGCAGACCTTTGCTTCTCGGGTAAGTGCTCCCATTGCAGGGTACAGCGCAGTCCTAAGTGTCTTATAAGACACTGCTCTAAGTGTCTAAGCATAGGAATAAATTTCATGCTCCGGATCCCAATTTCACAACTTGCCTAAGTGTTGCACCGGGATGGACGCACGAGCTCATGTGGAAGAACCGCTGCACAATCTGTGTCACTGTCCTCTCTAGTGCCGTGCCGTTGTCACTCCCCTGCGCCCCATCCTCGTCGTCACTGATCCCAGTCCTCGATAACATTTCTTCAATATTCACTCTAAGGTTTGCAGAACCCCCTAATTTGGGGTTACAGAGTGGGCTCTTCTCAGGCTTTGCAGTGTGAGTCTGTGTTGGATTTAACAGAAAGAGCAAGTTAGTGTCTGGGGGGAAAAACGGAGTTAGAAGAAAGTTAAACACACAGGGGAGAAGATCTTTGAATGTTGACAGTGGTCTGAAAATCCACATCTTTACCAAGAATTCTCTTTAGCAGGAAAATACGCAGGAAAATCTCATAAGGCATACAGCATTCGCCAACCCACTTCTCCCATATAGGGAGCAAAGCGCATGAAAACATGGTCACTCGCTTTCTTGTGTCATTATTTCTCACTGAAGCAATACTCCTCTCGTAGTGGAGCTGTGTCATTACTAGATTTTTTGTTTCCAAAGTACTTGAAAAACTACTTTATTTTATTGATTGCAACTGTGGATTTTTCTCGGTTGGTCTTAGCTCCCTTTATCAATTTTCTGCACTTCACAATGTCTAATTTTCAGAGATTGCTGGGTATTCCCCCTCTCCGACTGTTATTTACAGCTTTTCTTTTTTCCAACAGATCAGCCCCGGCCAACTGGGAGGTGGCGGGTCAAACAGCAGGGACTACTGTTGCCGCAAAGAAAAGACAGACCCTGGGGGAGAATGAATGTGGGACAGACAGATGGGGCAGGATGAAGGGGGGTGGTTTGACTGGATACCTTGAGGGTCCGGTAAGGGAAGAAATGGATGGGTGCCTAAGAGATGAGATTGCTTTTGGCAGGAATCACAGCCCACGTCCTGAAGAACAGCGACAAGCAGTTTGGAAATGCGAGCGATTGGTGGTCTCCTGTTGGTTTGCAGCTGTGCTCCGTAGCTATTCGGGCTCTGCTGGGTTCTCTGCAGTTTGTGGTCTAAGTGACACGTGGCCACTGTATTGATCAAGGCAACGCTGCCCACCCCCGAGGAAGGGAGGCAAGGCCTAGGAAGGCAGCAGAGGGAACGAGGAAAGCTGCTTAGCCCTCAATATGCACAAATGCCAATAAAATCACTGCTGGGAACAAAGAGAGGAGACAGGAAGAAATATTGAGTAAAAAAAGAGAAATATTAAGGCTGAGCCTAATCTCACGTTGATATTAGACTCAGGTAGAGTCTAGTATTCTAGTATTCGCTCATGCGAATAAAGATGGAAAGGCATCATCTGGCTCCTTTAAACTCTGGGTTTACTGTCTGGTCTGGTTTAAGGAGGGGAGGCAGTCCAACACTCAGAAGCTGGCGGATGCTCAGGTGGTGAGATGCTATCAGGATAATACCTCTTTGAAACGAGAAACGGCACGCGGGGAGCCAGGTCCCCTCCACTGCTCCACATAACCATGGCACTGGCTCCTGCTGCTCACTGAAGCTCAGCATTGCAAGTTGGGTGTCAGATTTTAGAGCCAAAAAGTTGCCTTAAAGTGTAGGTTTTATATTACATTTATATAGCATTTAGAACTTGACCTTTGGTGTCTACGTTTCATGTGCTGCTGTGACTTATACCTTGCTTAGGAACAACCTCTTTCCAGTAAAGTGGTAAGATAGGAATAACTGAAACCATCTTCTGACTCTATTTTTTTTTTTTTTCCATTGAATCTATCACATATCCCTTTTTCTTGGAGTTGTTTTTCACATGCCACTGTTCTACCGAAGAAAACCCAAAGATTTGGTCAAGAGCAAAAATCCATTTAGCAAAAAAAATTTAAGGTGGCAATTTTCGAGGTATGCAAATGGAGATAAGGAGGGTAAAGAAGAATGTACTAAGGACTGATGTCCAGTCAACAGTAAGAATAATACAAAAAGTAAGCAGATTAGCAAGAATAATACAAAAAGTTATCAGTTCTGGAGGAAGAAACCAGTTCTCTTGTTTTGGGCTTTGGTGTTCTTTGCTTCATTTGTTAGCAGAGAAGGCCTTGAAAGAAGTTAAAATAATTAGGGGCAAAGCTTTGGAGCTGCCTTGCTGACTAACTGAGATTGAAAGATGTTTCTCTGAAGGATTTGTAGGAGTTTCTGAGACTGTTTTTTCCAGTGTCTTCAGTGGTCTTTGCACCAGTGCTTATATCTGTACTAATAGCAATTACCTAAGAAGATTAGAAAGTTGTCCACTGGTATCAGGAACATTAGTCCCAGAGAAACAGTCTAATTAAGAATCAAATAATATAGCATCTAGATAAATGCAATGTAGCTTGATTGGGTCAAACTGCCACAGCTTCTGAAGGGAAAAGGATGCCTTGTTAACCTGGAAAAGTTAATAAAATCGAAGAGCAAGGTGACATTAGTGCATGTAATTTACTTGGATTTTTGAATCACTTTTGATAAGATTCCTTGTAAAAGACTCTGAAGTCAAGTAAATAGGTATATGATAAGGAAGAATGACTTGTTGGATTAATAACTGATTTCATTAAAAGATACAAAAGAAAGATTTATAATGGAAATTCTTCCCTAGAGTGGGAGAGGTAGAAAAAGGGCTTTCCCAAGGACCCAGTGTTGTTTATCATAATCTTTAATTAAATATAAAAAAAAAGTTAATTATATTGTCAATCCAAAACATACACTTAAAGCAACAGAAATGTCAGATTTTCATGTTGTTCAGGGACTTACTGGGTCAAGTTTTGAATGTCCTCAGCCATTTAGATCCCACACAGGGTCCCTGTTCCAGCTCTTGGCCAGAGAGTGCTCCCCTTGGTCCAGGGGGGATGACCTGGTGTACATTTTGAGAAAACAGATGTTTATATGACTATATGAGCTACCTCCTGCTCTTGCCCCTTTGCAATGGTGTTTTTACTCCAGTCCATGTCTTGCATCTGAAATTCATTGGGGAGCTCAGCTGGACATACAGTGTAACTGATAACGGATATGTCAGAATATTGGATGATGCTCATGTAAAGAGGAGAGACTAGCAAATTACTAAGAAGCCCTTGGGAGAAGCAGTATGATTTTAGAAGTATTCAAAACCCAAAGAAGTTCCAAACTAAACATCAATTCAGTAATAAAAATACAAAGAAGAAAGTAATATGGGAAACGGAGAACACAGCCTGCTAAAAATGGTCGATTTTCATCTCCCCCACCCTGTGCAAGGCATTTCGCGATCCGTCTTTATTGCTCATCCAGACATGACTCTGGCATTGAACATCTTGCTTTGTCATTGCATTAACCCCTGCTCTTCTCATGTACGGTAAATGTCCTGCTTTCATGAGATGGGCCTAGGAGATGTATACACTTTGCCTAATGATGCCTGGATAATAGCTTACTACAGGGCATTGTGGGGCTATATGCTGTGAAAACATGAAAGGTTTCAGCATTTCCTGCACAAGGCTCGCCGTTGAGCAGAAAAATACGAAGGAAGGATCTTGCTGGATTGCCTGTGACAGTGAAGAAGGCCAGAGATGACATATCAGACTGATTAAAAGGTTATTTTTCTCAGGGCACGGCTAATGATGCAGAGCTGGCGTAGTTTGACTCTCGTAATTACACTCACTATTGTTATTTGTTTGTGCTACTGCGGAGCCCAGAGGTCTCGGTGGAGCCTGGAACCAAGTTGTGCTGGATGCTGCACAGACACATATCAGAGGCAATTTGAGAGAGGGTAACATAAATAGACAAGACAGCCAGAAAGTGGGAGGAGAAGCGGAGACCCGGAGATAAGAGCTTCCTTTAGGTCATTCAGGATATCAGCCATGAGCGGAATCCAGCTAGGTCTCCACTGGTCTTCCCACCCAGGCAGGCAAATGAAGAACGTTCCAGCTTTGTGGGAGAAAAAAAGGTGTTTCTCCTCATTCTTTGGTCACAGCTCTGGCCTGTTAAGGCTTGAGGTTTCTTTCCTAGTCGTTTCTGGAAAAGGTGAACGTGTTTTACAGCTGTTTTACATCAAAATATCATTTTCATTGTCATGTTTTTATTTCATTGGCCTTATCTGCAATGGCTTGTACCCTTCACTAGAAGCAATAACGTCGCATACCATGAAGTTGCAAAGATTGCAGAAGACTTCAGAGATCTTCCAGAAAGATGAGGAAAATTTCCTCCCTGACCCATATCAAGAAGTGTTAGGAAAGAAAAAGAAAAATCTCACTTTAGATTATAATATAAAGCCAAACAATTGAGTTTTAAGACGTAAAAGTGGCCTTCCAGAGATGTTGGCCTGATTTCTGTGGTGACACAGGCAGTGCAAATCATGACGAGGAGGGCTGGAAAGTTCAGGAGAAGACCCTCTTGCCAGCTTGCCCTGTGCCTCCTGTCTCAAACCTGCTAGTGATTACAGTCTTCATATAATCATCAGACAAATAAGGAATTTCTATTGCTTATTTGATTTATGGGAGATTTTAACTTCCCAGAAATAGATTGAAAGATAGCTACTCCTGAAGCTAGCCCAGATATTTTAGGTGATGGATTTCTTCACAAAAGAGTGAATAAGACCATTTTAGACCTCGTTCCCATATGGCTTTACATCCTATAAAATTTGAATGAAGTGTGAGTATGAGATGACTTTTCTCACATTAAATTTCAAGATGGACAGAAGTAGGTCTGGAATGAATGTTTTGGAGCTTAGAAAGGCAAACTTTGAAATCTAAGGAAATGAATAATTGAGTTTGACTAAGCAGCTCTGGGATTTGAGCGCAGAGAAGGCATCGTTACTTAAAATTCAAAATTCAAAAGGGAGAGAGCAGGGAGAAGAGGTGTGTTTCAGAGGTGAGACTCTGGAAACAGAAAGGAAGAATGACCAAAAACCCAGCTGAGCACATAGGAAATTAAAATTAATAATAGTAAATGGTACTTAAGATACCGAAACTAAGTGGAACAAAAAGAAAATTAGGACAGTTGCACATTTGAAGCAGAAATGGATGAAAGTTAGCTATTATCTCCAATCCTGAAGATAATTTAACATTAACTACAATGTGGAATCTAGGACAATGACAAGATACCTGGCGAAAATGGCTTAGTAGGGTACTAGGTACAACAACAGCTCAGGTGAAATCAAAACCCAGCCTATCTAATGTGAAAAAATATGTGTGAGAGCTATTTTCTACTTAGACTGGCAGCAGAACTAGCAGAAACAACTGCGTCTTGTGCAGTGTCCATGATGGGTTTAAGAAATGGAAAGAAGGAATTAGGATCTGCCGCCTTTGTGCTGCATGGCACATCCAGCTGCCTCTTCATATACAAGTGTCCTATGGCTAAGCAGCAATTTGTGATAGACACGATGCGAAGGCTCTGCTTTGGGAGCACATTTATTAGAGAAGCTCTTGACAGAGAGGGTTTAAAAAACACTGGTGTTGGTGTTGGGACATTTTCTGAAGCTTTAGAAAATGACCATCCCAATAAACCTACAGCTTGACATGCTATATTCAACACATAGCCTGGAGAAAAGGTGTTCCCATCTTCTGTTATCTTTGGATTGAATAGCAGCAGCAAATGTTTGAATGGAAACAACATAGTGCAGTACTTAAAAGTGGAAAAAAATAATTTTGGGGGACTAAGATTATGAAATGATTTCCATTAGCAGCATCTAAAACACCCCCTTTCTCCAGACATTCAAACGAATTGTAAGGAAGATTTCTTCCAAAGCTAATAAAACAATTTTCGAAATACTCCCTGTTTACTCATTTGCATTTGCTTAGAGAAAACTGTGTCTACTGTAAAGAAAGCAAAGCAGTAATTATTTAAATGAGTTTGATAGATGTTTAGTAATCCTTTGATTAAAATATCAATTTTAGATACCAGTAAGTTTGTCAAAAGCTGAGCGTTTAAATGGTAATGATTTTTTTTTTCAAGAAAAAAATTCATTTCTCACAAATCATTTTGAATAAAGGGTCTTTTCCATGTCAAAATTCCAAGCATCCTCTGAAACAAAAGAGTCCATGCAGAACTGAGCTCAACGTGGTGACCCAGATACATCGCGATAAGGTAGCAAAGGGCCATGTCTCCATCCTTGAACCATAGGAAATCAGTCTGGAGAGGAAGGTGTGGGGTCACCTCCTCCATTCCTCAACCCCAGTACTTGAGGAATTACACCTTTAGAATGCCTGATAATCAAATTAAACACGGCAGTATCTACCGGATTGGAAGAGGAAGGCAACGTGCAGCCGAATGCAAGCTGCAGTAATCGTTGGAACTGTAGGGAAAATCTTCTCTACTGAATGTCATTTCCTCCGCTCGGTCACTATTCGGGGATGAGTAATGTCCCGTTGTTTGATCTGCAGCAACCACTACATTCGGTATTTCTTTCTACCCAAAAATAAAAGCAAACTGACATTGTAGCATGCAGTTTCCACCTAATAATAAGATAATTGGAGGAAAATGGGGGCAACAGATGGATGCCAAAATGAAAATAATTCAGGAAAAGCCGCAACAACAGAGGGATGGCTCCTTAACAGAGTCATTCACCTCACTCAGCGCTAGGAAGTAGGAATTTTTCTGCCAATGGTCAGTTTGTATGTGCATAGACATGACTTCAGCAGTGTAAACTCTCAGTGCTCTCTAGTTACAGCAAACAGCATCCTGGAAGGGATTAAGGGAATGACCACTAATGGGCATCTTGGAGAACAACTACCTCTGAGCTTTCCCCAGCGAGCACAGCCAACCCTAAAAAGACCTGTGTGTGTACTCACATGACTCAATACTTTGCTTTTTCCATTTCAGCGGATGTTCAGAAAGAAGTAACCAGGTTTTAATGGGCTCATTATAGCAGCTAAACAGAGGGAAGAGCCTATGACTGCTCCTGTTGGAGCTGACCATATTTCTCCTCTTGACCTTCAGCCCCCTTTCCCCGCTCCGCCTTCTGTCCCTGGAAAAATCCCCACCCCGCGGTGCCATGTTGTGAATCAGCACCTTTCTCTGGAGCCCTGCAATTAAGATTCAGCAGCGCTCGGAGAGCAGCAGTCGGCCCACACTGGACTAATTAATTTTTCCTGCCTGAGTAATTACAGTCCAGAGGTGACCATGAAAGCCAAGCAAATCAATTTGTGTTTTACTGAGATCCTCATCAGTCACGGAGCACTAACCAAGGGAAAAAAATAAAATAAAAAAAAAATAGGGACAGGACAGAGCTGCCCCCTGACCAACCAGGTTGCTCTGAAACTTCCATGCTGAAGACAGCAAACGCAGGGAGAAAAACCTTCATCTGCCTCTTCAGTCTGTCACCATAGTCACTCCCCTGCAAATTTCTATCTTGTCTCTATCACCAGCACTCGCATCCCATAGAACTGCTCCATATCCCTGCCAAGATGACTGCAAAACTCCATTTATAAAGACGAGTGCAGTCATTTTGCAAACATCTCAGCAAGTGTTGGGAGTGACTTTCCCATTTTCCAAACACAGGCAATCTGCTGCTCTGCTGCACCAGTGCATTGCTGTCAGCAGCTCAGCATATTTCCTAGGAGAAATTCTCCCGAATGTGCCAGGGATCCAAGTAGACAACTGTCTCCATGTATCCACTTGTTGATATGTGACTACTCACGGAATGTCTCCCTGTGCCTTTGACAGAGAATATCCCAGGATCACACCATCTTCTGAAATCCAAAGTTTTCTTCTTTTTCCATCCAATATTTCTGTGTTGTTCACGCAGAACTAGATGAATAGGCAGGTGTTTTGGGCTGGTGGCATCGTGGAGAAGACCAAGTTTCTCCTTAAGGTCAAAGAACGGGTACGCCTGCATCTCCCAGAAGCGGATGTGAGGCTTTGTGGCCAGGAGCTGTTTCACATGGAAGGGTGCAAGTGGGATGGATCTCATGCCAGGAATGCTATGGCATTGTACCCAGCTGGAAGGCTAGGCACCAGGTCAACCCATGTGCAGCAGTCCCATGGGGAGTACGTCCCCAAGAACTACTAAGAAACTCATTCTGAGTTTTGGTGCCTAACTGTAGGAAGGAGAAGGGCTGAGCAAAGCTAAGCTCTCACTTTCTACACCCAGACCCTGTAATCTTGCTCAGAAGTGTCTAGGTGTCCATCTGTGGTTCTTTGACCTGTGGTTGAATGACTCAATGTTCCTTCGTGGCCCACAGCCTCTCACTCAGGGAAGCTGTTGACTCTAAAAGCTGTTCTCATTAACAACGCTGTAGGGTTCCTCTCCCGCCCCTGTGCGTGGAAGCTGGGTAGGTTTTTCTTGGCCATCTAAAATGATGGCCCTTTTCCAGAATGCACTTTTGTTGCCAGCACATTTATTTTTGGACTTAATTGCCTTTCAGACTCCTCTAGATGAGTGTGCGTTGAAGGCAGCTTGCATTTGGAAAGGCCCAGGCCATGACTTCAGCAAGGATTTGTGGAGAGAGCTGGAATTTGGGGGGGGTTCTTCTTCCCTCTTTGTCCACGCTTCCTTCCCACCATTCCCAATGCTTTCAAATGAAAGACTTTGTTTTTTTGACTCTACCAACCTCAGCGAAGCGGAGACTGAACAGACCCGGAGGCGCTATTACAGCGATGAATGGTGCACCAAGAGCTTTTTGTCCTTCAGTGCAAGCATCTTGCAGCATGGCACACCCACTCCATTGGGTCACAGAGGTTAATAAATATACAACAAATAATTTATCAACATGGTGGTTTGAAAGGTAGTATTGGTCAGAATTACCAAATTTGCATCTCAGAGTAATTATCTTCTGCTCTAAGAGAAAATCCTCCCCAAAAATTCTTCTACCCCTCATGCGTTGGCGCCAAGAAGATGATTTCTCTTGACGCGCTGAACTTTTGAACCCGGCGAAAAAAATTCTTTTTTTTTTTTTTACTTATACAAGAGAGTCATCGAAAGTTCATTGCCCTTTCTCACATTTGCACCACCAAAGGGACATAAGGAAAAACATCAAGTGTAATATCCGTCAATGTTAGTGAGGCATTCAGAATACATCACCGATGCATAAATAACCCAAACGAAACTTCTGTGGCAGGAGGAGGTTCTGGAAGAACAGAGATACACAACAATATTTAATTATGAATTTCATCAAAATGAGTGTCTTCACTCATCAAAGAGCTTCTCACAATCAATCCTTTGGTTCAGATGTGAGCCTGAAATCCTGGGTACCCCCATCCAAAAGCTCAGGATTTTTCTTGGTTCACTGACTACTTTTTCCTGCCAAAGCTCATAAAAATCCAGACACCAATTTACTTAACACATGAGGGGTGTGAAATCCCCACTTAGAGAAGGTGAAGTTAATTGGAAAAGAAAAAACATAAATCCAGGCCACTGAGCAGTTTCAATTGGCGAGCTCTTCTGTGACCTTGATTCGTTGATTTTTTTTCCTCCCCCCTGAAATATTTTTCCCAATTGGAATTGGATGGAAAAACCAAGCCTTGTCTTTTCCTCTCCTTTAAATAGAGCAGCAGGTGTTTACATTTTGTGTAGCCAAATGCTAATGGAAAATCCCTCCGATAGGGCTATCAGAAGGGAGGAGACACCCAGCTTGGGAAGTCCAGCTAACAGGGTCCCACAGCTGCCCTGTGTTTGCTGCAGTCAATGCAGGTGGACTTCTCTGGAGCACCTTTGTTTCTCCAAGAAGAAACACAAACCAGGTGTGATCAAGGGCTTGTGCTATGAGGAAGATCGGGACACATGGTCATGGTCTGGCCCTCTGGCTGGAGAGTCTCCGCAGACTCCTAATTTCTATCCCATTAATTAATCAGAATAAGGCACTGTCAAACAAAGCACAAAGAAAACTAAAATCACCACATTCCCTCCATTTTGTACCACTACTTGTCCCTTCAGTTCCTTAGATGAGGGATCCCTTAACTACATCTGCTTGCTCAATATTGTCTGCCAATGGATTCCATATGTCCCCATGGAGAAATACATTTCTTTCTGTGCATTAATTTTCTCCATGTTTCCCTGTGTGCAAACAGAGGAGGCATGGAGAGAAACTGTCACAGCTGGTGGAACCACCTTGTTCTCCCACTAGATGTAAGCCCCATTGCCAGATACCACTCTAAGTGTTGCCAAAATCCAACCACTCCAACAGAAAATAAGTTGTGCCTATGGAAGTCTTACTTGCAAGGTCTGAATATTCCGCTCTTTTTTTTTTTTTTTTTTTTTTCACTAAAAATACTTTCAGTCTGGAAGCTTTTCAATTTTTCATGGCTTTCCACGGGGTAATATCTGTACGGGGGACAGCTACAGGCATTGTTCTCTGCAGGAGCACCAGCATGTTGATCTGGGGAAGTGGCCTGCGATCAGGAATAATGTTGGGCCATTAAGGGAATCTCTTTAGTTTGAGCACTGTGTCAGTAATGACAGACCAGGCAGCCAGTATCTATTACAATAATCTCCAGTAATGCCTTGGGATATGTCTCTTAAATCTGCTTATGATACCCAGCTAACACCCTGAGAACCATAATAGATAACGATAAAGAGAGAATCAAGAGAGGATCCAAGTGCAGTAGAAAGAGAACAGATGTTCAGTGGGGAAAAAACTACTGGATTTATATCAGAGAGTTATCCAGCAATCATGGAAATCCAATGGAGATGCTACTTAAAGAGTCCAAGAGAGGGACATATGGCACATGACACAGGACACTGATTGCTCTGAATATTGGCATTATTCTGCAGAGAAAAGGCACTGAGAAAACTTAATGTGTTATATCTGCTTGCAAAGTAGCAAAATAACTGAACAGAAGGATTCCAAAAGAGGAACCATTTATTTTCTGTAGGATATAGAATGAGGCAACTCTTTATGGTCACATTTTTGAGAAGCTGCAGATAAATGAGCAAATAAAAGTCAAAACGGGACCTCCACTAGCCATCATATCAGCAGGAAAGAGCAGGTGAAAACAAATGCAAGTAATGATTTTCAGGTGTTCTGAACATCTGCTTCTTTACTGAAAACCAAGTGCAAATACAAAGTTACTTTCCATGTACTACGAAATATGAACTACCATGAAACAAATTAATAAAGATTACATCTTCTCAGTAAAGGAAATTAGTTGATTAATCTTTTTTTCTTTTTTATTTATTTTTTTTCCCTGATAAATATTGAAAAGAAAGATTTCAACCTGTATGAAAGGGTTTTTTTCAGTCTTGGGTCATCATCCTGTTTTCCTCCCACTAGGCTCTTCTGTCCATATGTATTTATTGTCTCTGAGATTTGCTACTTCAGATGAAATGTTCAGATGCTGAATGTTTTAGGTGTTTTATTGGTTACACTGTGATTTCCTAAAATATACCTGGCTGGCTGGCATTGCTTATTCTCCATAAATTCACATTGTGATTTCTAAGCGCAGTTTTACCTTTTTTCTTCCTCCAGCAGTTGCTCCAAATTGTTAACTCTTGAATTTGCATTTATTGAGTGTGAGTTGCCAGTGGAACTGAACAATTATATAACTATATATGTATACACATGCACCCACATACATATATATTTGTATTAGTAGTGTCAAGAAGATAAAGAGAACTGGAAGGACAGAAATTAATCAGAAATGGTGCCATGTTTTTCAATTGGAAAGGACAGGATTTTCTTGAAGATCAGACATGTCTCTTTAGACCTTTGCATAGATAGTCATGTTCCTGAAGAGTCAGATTTTCTTGCCTGTTTTTTCAAAATGAAACACTGTAACCTTTGGTTCAAAATAACCCCTTTTATCATTTATGTTTGCAAAACAAAAGCAAACAAGCAAACAAACAAAAAGAATAGATACTTGGTGAGTTTGTACAACCCACAAAGGAAGCAAAAAGTGTCATTTTTTAGTCTCATGAAATCCCCATGCATTTTTTTGCTCCATTTTTATTTAATAAAAACAAGTTATCCCATTTTGATTTGAGCATATTGCTCATTTTCTTGGTTTAGCAATTTAACTATTGGCTTAGTTGTACGAATGCTGGCACTGCATTTGCTTGCCACTCCCCAAACCTCCTTCCAGCTCCATAACTTCCCAAGAGTAATGTCCTCAGCAGCATAAATTTGACACTTTCATGTATATATATGTGCTGATGTGACTAATCAAAACCAAGAGCACACTAAGATCAAGGTTATCTTATCCTGGCTGCTAATACATATATATTAGATTGATCTGAAATAGATGATTTTTATTAACGTCTTCCACACTTTAATATCTGCTTGCTTGTAGACAGCTTAAATTGTCACTTAAAGAGTGTTGTCTTTTTTCCTTTACTGCATTGCAGAATGAAGATCACGACCTGTCCTCTTCTGTATATGGTAAAACATTAAAACAAAGATTTTTTTTTTTTTTTCAAATTGCAGGAAGAAAAATGTAGATCAACTGATAAACAGATAAATGTAGTGCTGCACTGACCGAAATGGGCAGTTCCATGCTGTTACCAAACCTGAAAAGATGGACTAATCTGCATTTAACTAATAATAAGGATAAAGGATAAAAAGCCTTGATGAGAACGCTCCAGCCTCACCCTTACATCTCCAGGTAGTGAGCTGGTGAGCATGAGATAAGCAAGGTGGAGTGGACCAGGAGGTATGCAGAGAAAATGCAAAAAAAATCTGAGCCCAAAATGTATCAAAATGGTGAAAAGCAACCCAGGGAATATAGGAGAGGAGAGATAAATATGCAAAGGAGCAACGATGAATAAAACATCTTAAGAAAAATGCTGCATGATGGGGTTATATGTAATAACGATGGGAAGATAAATCATTATGTGGGAGTTTGCAGAGCAGAAAAGGACACGGAGAAAAAAA
>VZSV01000230.1:951539-1013875 GCA_013398735.1 Nothocercus julius | reverse complement strand
AAAAAAAAAAAAAAGCAAACCCGACCAACCAAAAAAATTCCAACCCCCAAACTCACAAGTTGGTGTTAACAAAAAACCAAGGTAAAGGGACAAATCTCCCAACAAGAACAACTGAAAAATAAAAGTACACGTTCAGCATTTGTAATCAAAAAACTACTACATACTGTACTTGGGAAGTCTTCTGAGGAAAGATCATTGGCATCTAGTGAGGACATCACTAAAAGTCTTGTGCATATGATATGTATGAGACAATGATGCCACCGGAGGGTGGATGGACGGACCCTTAGGAAACTGTCACTCACAAAACTGTCCCATGACAAGAGAAAATAAGAGATGTAAAAAGGATTTGTTTTCCCCCATCCCCACCCCCCCGAGTGTTACAGATTCCTTCTTATTTATCGGAAACAGCCTCTTCTAGTCTCAGTTTGTTGGGTTTTTTTTTCTTAAAAAAAAAAAAAGAAATCTTCAACTTCTGAAGAAGTCCATCAATTGAGATGCACTTGGTTCCACAGCACCAAAGAGCCTCAGCTCTCTCCCCCCGTGAACTCCTAGCGGGGGCTCTGGGGACAGATGGCTGGAGAGGGACATCCTCAGAGCCCCCATCCCACATGAGAAAGAGAAGTGCTTCCAACGGCTTTGTGTTCATCTTCTTGAAAATAAAGTCTCGTTGCTCCGGAGGTGGCTGGGCCCGGCGGCAGCAGCCTTGTGCAAGACGAAAGAGGTGAAGCTGCTCTTTTTTTCTCTTCCTTTGGAGACTCCGACTGATTTTGGAGCCCTTTTCAAGAATGCAACTGTTTTATTATTATTTAAAAATATTTCATAGTTTTTTTTTTTCCCAAAATAGCTGTCTTTTTGTTCCCTTTTTCCATTGCTTAAATGCTAGAAGCTCTTGGCGGCTTCTCGTTATTGATGACATTTCTTCCTGTTGCCATGACCCTCAGAGAAGCTGCCTGTCTCTGGTCCATGCAGAACACTCAAGAACTGGAGCTCGGACGTACATGGGGAAAGGGGAGCAGGGCCTTGAGGAAGGAGATGCGTCGCTATCAAACCTCCACAGACTGGATTTGGTTCATCTGTGCTCTCATCACCTGGATACTGTTCAGGATTTTCTTCTGGTGTCCTGCTAAAGTGACCCCAACTCGCAGAATGTCCCTTTAGGAGGAGAAAAAGAAAAAAAAAAACAAAAACAAAACAAAAACAAAAACAAAAAACAGAAACACAAAAAGCAAATAAATATCCAAAGAAATTTTGCAATGCAAGGTCTAGCCCATGCCTGGAGCCTACTCCTTCCGCTCTTGGAGACATGTGAGAAGAATATGCTACACCTTCATCTGTGTGAATGCCATTCCCTGCCCTTCTTAAGCTCTTTGCCCCACAAATTCTCTGAGGTCTTTCTTAAGAAAAAAATTGCTCAAAATGGGCTTGTTTCTCTCAGCAATATGTCACCCATCCAAGAAGGCTACTGAGTCCAAAAGTGTCCTCCGGTTGCTGGAAAAAGGCCTGATGCTGCCTGACATCCCCATCGCTCCATGTTGTTCCATGGAGTGGTTGGAGACCCTAGTGAGGACTTTCCTTTTCACAGTGGGGACGCGCAGTTTGCTGCACATAGCCCGAGGATGAGATGGAGTCAGCAGAATGCAGAGGTCCTGCACAAAGTGAACAGACCCTGCCAAATAGCAAGTCTAACATACCGTAAGAGGAAAACCGCATCATCTAAAAACTAGCAACAGTTTAATAATGGTCAATTGTTAAACTACTGAGGGTTTTTTCTGCTGCTTTGGGACTAGAAGCCTAGGCACTTACTCCACAGTCATCTGAGAGACCACGTCAAAGGTGGTGAAGCCAGCACTGGCAAAGCTCTCCTTGTACTGGCTCATTTTGATGGCATCCAGCCATTCATCCACAGTGTTGAAGCTGGTATAATCTGGGATTGTGCGGTCAAGTAGAGGGAGGTTGATCCTGAAACAGAAAAACGGAGGATGAGCAGAGGGAGTTGTAGCAAGCACCTGTATTTCTGCACCCTCCATCAGTTGCGGGGGACCTGGAAGAGCAGGAGTTATGACCAGTTCACCCAGGAGTGTAGTGCTTTGGGCTATCAAAGCAACCAAACCCAGCCAGCATTCATGTGTATGAAACCATAGTGCCCCTCTAAGAGCGCAGAGGACACCGTCCAGCTCAAGGACCCTCTGAGTTCTTCCAAATCTAGGCTGGTCAAGGAGAGTAACCAGAATAGCTGCCTTTTTATTTTTTTTTTGTACTGCCCCTCAAAAAAAGGACCAAACAACACAGGCCAAGCAGCTTCTGCAGAAGCTGGCCCCAAGAAATGCAAGGATAATGTCCACAAGGTCATGCTGGAGAGTAGACCTACAAGTGGAAGTCAAGGGACAAGCGAAAGACAGAGCTGCATACCCAGAGGAGAGAGGTGCCATGGCTTTCAGGCTATTGGGGTTTCGGATCATTTTATCTAAGGTGTTGACAATTTGCCCAAATTTAGGTCGATGGTTTCGGTCCTTCTGCCAACAGTCGAGCATTAATTGGTGCAGGGCATTTGGACAATCCATAGGCGGTGGCAGCCGATAGTCTTGCTCAATAGCATTTATCACCTGTGAGAGAAGAAAAAGAGGTGAATGTAATGGGAATAGAGCCTTCATCTTGGAAAGGGGGAGGTGGTCAAAGAGGAACCCATTTAAACCATAATGTTGTTCTCAGAACGTTAGATGACTGGCATGGCGAATCATAGTCCAACAAGGCCGCTCTCTCTCTACTTAGAGATGTTGCCCATCTTAGCCATCTGCTCTTGTAATGTCCTGCCCTCCTGTCTCTACATCCCAGCCCTCTGCCTTCTGTGCTGTCCTCTGAAGTGACAGCAGTCTTGAACAGCTAACAGCGAGTACTTGTGAGGAACCATGTCTACCCATTTCCTCATCTGGAGAAAGAGGCCACCTCTGTTACCTGGGCACTGTCATGCCATGGGTTGTGCTGAGGCTTCTCCATAACCCTCCGTATGTGCAAATCGGAGTGGGGCAGTACAGAAACCTTGGTGAGCAGTTGCATAGAGGAGAATTTCAGTGCAGTATGCAGGGAAGGGTTGGAGCACCTAAGCTCAACCTAAGCCAAGCCAAGCTTCATGGGGCAGTTCAAGAAGGCTTGGGCTGCTACCTTGGTCTCTCCTTGCTCCACTACAGGAGTTGGGATCATATTTGGCCTTGACATGGACAAGGGTCTTCTTCAAGACCTGCTCCAATCTCCCTGTTTCCCAGCTCTGCACTTGCGGGCTACCCCACTTTCCCGGGTCATCGAGGAGGATGGAGTTGAGGGTTTCTTCCCAGGGCATCTGTTCTTTCAAGAGGAGACCAGAAGGAGCGTGGACACTAGAAACAGGTGTGTGTGACACTGAAAGCAAGTGACCGAACTCAGGGAGGGGTGGCAGAGTGGTGACACTGGAGGTGTGGTGGGAGCAGAAAGCTGCTACTGCCAAGTGAGGGCGTGATCCAGGACAAGCCATGCGGGAGGAGTGGTGAGGTGACGTATCTGGCAGGATTTAAGAGTGATGGTGACCCCAAGGAGGTGAGAGGAGGAGGATGCTCCAGATACTGATGCGCTCAAGCAAGGTGCGGGTGCAACATGAGGGTTGGCGCCTCTGCTGCCAAAAGAGGCCAGGTGAAATGGGCCCTCCCAGCCACCCCTTCCTCTGAGAGGCAGCCCTGGCCGAGAGGGAAGGTGCCCCCACCAGGAATCACTAGTGGGCTTTGTGTGGCGCTTCCTGGGAGACGCAAACTGTCCCCTCTGCCAGCTCTCTGGACGGCAGATCCATCCGAGACAGAACGGAGGGGACACGCAGCGGGAGCGGGCTTGGGGACGAGCATCGCGGAGGCATCAAGCTCTCGGCTCTGGCGTCGACCCAAGCGCTCCCCGACACGCCGCCCGCCAGCAGGCCCGTCCCGCGCGGGCACACGCGCTGCCTCCCGCGGGCGCTCACACCCTGGGGTCAGGAGGCTAATCCGCAGCCAGCATCCGCCACAGGCTAATTTGCAGCAAGGACCGGTGGCAATTAAGCGGTGACAGCTTCTGGGGTGCGATGTCCTGCGGTGGGAGAAGGGGGAGAAGAGGCTGGAGCAGGCGGTGGGAGCAGATGCTGCGCAGCCGGCAGCCCTCGCAATACAGGCACAGGCTGCGCCGTCCCCGCTGGCTGGAGCACGGGGAGCTGCTGCAGGAGAAGCCACCAAGGGAAAAGGTTCAGAGAAGGCTGGTGGCTGGAGGGATAAGGGAAGAGGACGGCTGAGGGCTAAACATGGGTTGCTGAAGCAAGGAGAAGCGCGGGGGCACCTGGCTAGAAGAGACGTGTGATGGACACTGCCCTGAAGCTGTAACACGCAGATGTGCAAAGGCGGGACTTGCAGCAGAACAGCCTGCCCAGAATGTTGGTTTTATACGCTGATGGTGCATGAGGGTGAAGAAGGGCAATACATCAGAGAGAGATAATATCAGGGCATTTGGGGAGCCTCCGCACCAAATGCTTCTGGACACACATGTGCAGGCCCTAGCATGTTGCACAGCTGGACGGTTGGTGTGTGACTACCCAGGCTATGAAGCCAAGAAAAGTGGAGAGAGAAAGGCATTTCCATGGTGAAGGTGTGGACTGCAGCCACAGGTTGCCCCTACATGGAGGGAGAGGCTCAAGGATGGCAAGCGGTGCTCATGACATATGGCTATTTCACCAAAGACCTGTGGTGTCCATGAATGGAGATCCACTTGCTGCTGCAGTAGCCAGGTGCAGCTCCTGGACAGGATAGGTGAACTGGAAATGTTTGACATGGGAGGCTTGGAGCAGGGCACGAGAAGATGAATGAAGTGCAGAAATGATGCTGAAGAGCCCATGGCACTTCTGCCATCCTTGCCTGAGAAGAGCAACCTGGTGAAGATGACTTTGTACTATGTTGGTGCTCTTCAAATTTTTCACAAAAGTTGCTTTAATCTGTGACCATTTCTTTCAGACTTTTGGGAACACTTCTTTTTCCTTGGTTTCTGTCAACTACAGCAGTTTCTCAATAACAAGCTGCGTTTCTCAATAACTTACATCTTGGTTGGTCATATCCCAGTAGGGCCGCTCGCCATAGGACATCACCTCCCACATAACTATCCCGTAGCTCCACACGTCACTGGCTGATGTGAATTTTCGATACTGAATTGCCTCTGGTGCCGTCCACCGGATGGGGATCTTCCCACCCTGCAGGAATAAACAAAACAAAACAGAGAGGATGATGAAAGAAAGATTGAGAAAAATTGGAAAAATATGGTGTCCAGAATATCTGCACCCATTATATTGCCCCATATCGTATCATCCGGCACCACGGCAAAGAGCTTGGTACTGTCATCTTTGCCACTGTCCTACTGGGCACAGCTCACTCATTCCTTCTACATTGCAGAACAAAAACAGAAAGGGTCTAGGAACAGCTTCATTCATCAGTGCTGACTACCTGCTGCCACAGTCATCCCTGTAATGCCCAAATGCTCCTTGCATATGTAGAGCCTTTTGTGGAAAAACAACCAGCTGATGTAGAAGACCAAGTGTTCTTAATAACAGGTGATGTTCACACCATCTCTGTCTTCATGGACAGGTACGGTCTTTACAGAGATCCTGACAAAGAGTGCATTTAAAAACTAAAGAAAAAGTTAAGTCTTAAAATGGGAATTAGAGACTGTAGGTATTTGGAGGAGCCTCATGGGAGCTCATTTCAGTGAGACGAGTGAGATCTCCCACCTCCTGTTGTACCTACTGGCAAGTAAACTAATAGGAATATAAAGCGCAGCAGTGATCGCCACATGCTCCTGTAAGTTTAGCTTAATGCATAGGAAGTTAACAGGCATAAGGATCATGATGTGCAAATACATTCAGGAGAAATAAATTTTGTTAATATTTCCAAAACCTGCAAAATGACCGTGTTATTGCAAAAGGCAACAGTTGGTGTGCAAAGCTACACACGTTCAGGAGGGAAGACCAGTGCACATTTTTAGGTGCTGGGTAATCAACCACCATTGCAGTCTCCAAAAGGCATGGCAGATCTCACCAGCAGCTTCAAAAAATCTGGGAGACATAATTTCTTACAGATCATGCCACAGCTCTATCACGGCTCACTTCCAAAGATCCTCTCATAGGCCTTGTGCTGGATGTTAGCAGTGATGTTGTCTATCCTTATGAAAACCCCTCTCTGCACTCTTACTCTGTCTTAATTCAGCAAGCATCGAGCATGGATTCACACTTACATCTACCATTTTGGGGGCTGAGGCGGTACCAAACATGACAAAGGATCACTGACTCCTGATATGGCAGGACAAAACCAAACCTTGGTGTCCTGGTGACAAATCTGTTGGGCTGGCATCTTAGAGGACCCCAACCTGGCCCACGCTGGATGGATGCACTGCATCATCCCCAGCTAAGGGCTTTATCAAGCACATGTGTGCAAAAGTGGCTGGAAGAATCCTCAATCATAGGGCCTTCTCTGTCAGCAGGGCAGGACCTTTCAAGAGAAAATCTTTCTTGGTTCATTTCATTGCTCTTTCCTCATCTGACACCTTCCCTCCATCCTTGGTACCCCAAAACAAGCAATCCCAACCTGCCAGCAGGGACTCTTCCCACTTCTCTCGCCCCTCAACGCTTTGCTTCAATGCCCATTTCTCCCCCTGGAGCAGCGGGAAGACCAGTTTTACCAGTGCACTGGTGTAGGTGGGATCAGAGGTGTCATCCTCCAGAAAACGTGAAAGGCCAAAGTCGGACACTTTGCAGACCAGGTTGCTGTTGACCAGGATGTTGCGGGCAGCCAGGTCGCGATGTACGTAGTTCATATCGGCCAGGTACTTCATGCCAGCCGCGATGCCCCGCAACATGCCCACCAGCTGGATCACAGTGAATTGCCCATCGTTTTGCTTAAGGGAAGGGAGAAGGAGCCCGTGAAAGGAATATATCCACAGCATGAGGACAGAGGAACATCTCAAACCTGTTATGGACATTGCTACTGATGGCTGCTGTCTTGCAAAGGCAACGCACCTTGCACAGAAGGATTGAGAAGGCTCATCTATTCCTATTAAGCAGTTTATCTCCCATCAACACAATGAATTATTCAAGACCTACAAGCATTTAGCCAGAGTAGTTGGAGGTAAAGTTCTGCTGTGATAAAGTTAATAGCAGAAAGCCCCTTCACATGTAGGCACAGCCAAAGAGCACAGCTGAGTGTGTGCATGTGCACGCCTGCCGCTGCGCCGTCCCAGGCGCAGGGGACAAGTGAAGAACAGGTCATCCCCACAATGGCCCTCCCGCTCCAAACTCTCCTCTGGGCCAGCACATCCCTATAGCAGTGCACTCTTAGGAGCTCGTACCCGTAGGAAGGAGTCCAGTGAGCCGTTCTCCATGAACTCGGTGATGATCATAACTGGAGAACTCTTGGTCACCACTCCTTCCAAGTGGATGACATTGGGGTGGTCGAATTGTCCCATGATGCTGGCCTCGCTCAGGAAGTCCCGTCTCTGCTTCTCTGTGTAACCGGACTTCAGGGTCTTGATGGCCACAAAGATCTCTCTCTTGCCAGGGAGCTTGAGATGGCCACTGCACACCTCACCGAATTCCCCTGTTAAAAGGGAGAAGTAGGTCTGGCATGTTGACCACCTACCTTTGCCTTTCTCGCTGAAGGCACCTATTTCGTGCTTCTTCCTCTGTTCTCCACCCAAAACATCCCTTTAGGTCAGGGCATCCTCTTGGTTAGGAGCACTGGACACTGCTCTTTCTCTGCCCATGGGAGAACCCCATGTCTCCAGCCCTGGACATGCTTCAAAGTCCACATCCTGCTTGCTAGTTGAGGCAGGCTAGGGCTAAGAGACCTTACTGAAACTCTTTTGTGGGTGAATTCATTCCCTCACCTCCCTGGTACACAAATTTCCTCACCAAGACCTCAGGTCACAAAGGAGAGCGTAGAGTTGAGGGCCAGACACACACGCGCGGTTTACCTACCTGCCCCGATCACCTGCTCGATTTTGACACAAGAGATATCGATTTCTTTTGCAAATTCCCTGACCGCCTCATTTGGATCTTCATAGGTGAAGGGGTCGATATAAATCTTCATCCCGGGTGTCACTGCATAAAGGCGAGGGAGAGAGTCAGACAGACAGATGCAAATGGAGCAGCTGAGAGTTGCATTGCGAAAAAGTGGCATGTGTCTATATGTGTGTGTGTGCATGGATGTGATGAGGTTGGACTGCTGGACCTCTTCCAACATCATCTCAACCAGCATCCCATCACGTTCCTGCAACGCTAAGGGCTTAGTGCTTTGCTACCCAAAAGCTGCTGCGTCTCCACAGGAATCACTGGTGGGAATCCAAGCCTTGAATCAGCCTCTTGAGATACGACGTGGCTCAAAAGCCACCCCATTGCCCCAGGTCTGTTATCACTTCATCTGCATCCTGTGGCATCTAGTCCATTGCAATGGCTGTGGAGCCGTCACTATTAATGCCATCGCAGCCTGAAGCTGTCATGTCATGCAGCAGGCCCTAGGAGAAAGTGTGAATGTATGTTTGCACATGCAGCGAGGCCTGGAACACAACTGAGAGTTGCATTTACATATTTTTTTTCCTTTAAGAGTGTCATTTTTTCCTGAGGAGTTATGGCAACAGCAGCCAGCACACTGCTGTTCTGGCTCGGAGCTGCAATTCTGCTCGCCATCCCTTGGGAAATGCTTTTCGGGGTGTAACTGCAAAAGCTTCTGGTGTTCTCCAGGTACAACCATATTTTGGGCTGCAAAGGAATAGGTGTAAAAAGGGCAGAAATCACAAAGCTGCAAGTATAACAGGAGGTAAACAACAACTGAGATTCAAAGAGTGCAGAGTTAGAGTGACAGGTCCCTAGTGAGGGGGGAATAGGGATTTCTCAAGGATATGCAGCCAAGAGTGGATGAGGAGGAGGCACTGGGGTGAGGCAGGGTCTATCTTGGACTTGATGGAGTGAGCGTTCAGTCTTGAAGAGAGCCAGAAAGCCAAGCCTGCTTTGTAGGATGCTCCATCGAGTGCATAGTGAGGCTGCAAACAGGAGTTTTAGATAGGAACAAGTGCCTTGCACCACACAGGGATGTTGGAGGAGGCAGGCTGCAAGGCAGGGATGGGATCTGGAGCACGGGAATGGGCTCTAGTGAGGGCACAGTGTTGGCACCCAACAGCATGTGTGTCCGGAGAGCACCACTCTATCAGGCAGGGATCTAGATCATGGTAGGGACACTGGAGGTGGGAGACGGAGGTGACACGAGTGGGTGATCGGGACCACGCTTGCCAGCCTGAGCTGTGATGCCACATGCCCACATGGGACATGTGGGTTGCGAGGGGAGGCCAAGCAGAGGGGGGACTCAGCAGAGGCACGCGGACACGGTGGGGCAGCTGGACACAAGCCAAAGGCATATAAAACAGTTCAGACCCCTCCGACGGCTTCCCCAAAGAGCTCCCCCTTTTCTAGTCCCCAGGATGGAAACTTTCTCAGGGTCAGAAGGCACCTGAGCCAACTCGGAGCTCTTTCTGTCTACGCATGCACCCGAGAGCCTGGCTTCCCGCACGGCACAAGGAATGAGTGAACAAGGACACAAACCGAAGAGAGAGCGGACCCCCAGGCCCGGCGAGGGGCCGCGGTACGTACTGTGGCCACTGGTATAGTGCTGCAGCTTGTCAGTGTACTCGGAGTCAGCACGCTCAAAGCCCCGTCTTCTGGAAAGAAAGGCAGTCCTGAGCCTTGGGCATGGGCCAGGGCTGAGAAGTGGCTTGCAGGAGCATCCCTGTCCCCCCTTCACCTCCTGCATTCTCCCCTTTTGCATCCTGGCCTCACTCCCTCTCCCCTTGCTGCCTGCTGATACCCAACCTGGACAGCTGAAGCCACCTCTCAGGTTGACCTACCTGTTGCACACAATCCCGATGACGACCACAGCGATGAGGAACACCAGCCCTGCTGCCGAGGAGCCGATGATGAGCGGCAGCTTCTCCTGCACACTGGTTTGATACTCAGCTGGGGAGGAGGCAATTGGTTATTGCAGCACAGGTCGGGTCGACGCTGATGAATGCATCAAGATCAGAACATGGATAGATGCAAGCCGTGCCTTAATACCTGGCCTCAGGACCAGAAAACAGGCTTGGATTGTTTTATTTAGGAAAAAAAAGAACAAAGAACAAAAAACAGGCAAATAGAGGAACTAGCTCTGTATTTGTCACAGGCAGATGTGCAGGCAAGAAACACAGAATTTTGTTTCCTCTAAGTCCAAGTAAGTGGACAGGTCTCCAGGCCAACAAAGCTTGGCAGAAATTGGCCTAGTCTGTGCAATTCTCTGCATGGAGCACCATGCCCATGCCTATCTCCTGCATCAGACAAATGTATGTGACTTGGCCACAATGAGGCTATGAGCAAGAGGAGCAGCATTGCTGGCAGTGCATCTCCATCCTGCTCAAGTCTCCCTGCAGCCTTGTGTCCTTCATCACCATCATGCAGAGGCAGAGGAAGACTCACCTTCAGTCATGGTCTGGAAGTACATCTTGCCGCTATACCGGCCATAGCCAGCGACGGTTCGTGCCCGCACCTGGAAGACGTAGATGGTGCCAGCCTTGAGGTTTTGCACTGTCACAGTGTTCGTGGGGCTCTTGACTGTTGTTGAATTTAGTTCAGTCAGATCCTGTCAAGAAAATACAGATCTTTCACCGGAAGAAAGAGGCCAAGTACTTGGTCCTCCTCCAGAATCAGTTGTTCTATGTCTAGTTATATGTTATACATATCACTGAGCTAGCACGTGGCTAGAAATGCCCTGAGGAAGGTGCTAGCTACAAATCTAAGTTGCTTTTTCCAAACCTTGAACACAATGGGAATGGGAACTGCTCCTGCTGCCTGCATCTACTTTCTCTTAGCAGCATCTTCCTTCCTCTCCTTCTGTGCCTGATCCAACGTCAGGCCCTTTTCATTTGCTCTTCCCTGTCTCCCTTTGCTTGCACTGGAAGTAGAACCCAGGTCTTTCTTGCACCCCCCACCCTCCCCCCTTTTTTTTCCTTTGAGTTTGAATATCTTAGTTAGAAACAACACACTTTTTATTTCCTGATAGGTTTGATTTTGAGTCCTTATCTGATTTCCCCTTACCTTGAGCCAAATCTGAGCTAAAACCCAATGTCATTCAACAATAAAAGGGTTTCTTGAAAAACGGATGGTCTTTGCAAAGACCACCTCAATGCAAGGTGGTCTTGACCTCCATGGTCATGGACATCTTTGCTTCAGTGCAGGACTAGGGAGAATCAATTCAAAATGAAGAGCCGTAACAATTTTATCTAAGAGGCATATGCTACTAAACTTACATTTGAACTATTTTCATGCTAATAAAATAAATTTTCTATCAGGAAAAAAAAAAAATTCCACTTGCAAGAATTCAGCCGGCTCCAGAGATATTCTCTGAGCATTCAGAAGCACATGGGACAGTAAAATATTTTGGAAGAAAATCACATCAGTACAGACTGGCAATGGAGTTAAGCACACCTGGGATGTGTCACACACCCTATCCAGACTGAGATTCCAATTGCAATATTGATGAGAAACAGGGGAAGAGTGTTGCGGATCCAAGGCTACGCATTTTGGGATGGTTTCCAGGGATCAAGGCAATCGCTTTGGATTTTCAAAACTCAGCACTGCAGTGGCTGGATTAATGTGAGATTCAATCCTGCCAACCAGACAGAAAGGAAATAGCATTGCTGCGCTGCTGAAAATGCAAAAAAGGAGAATCCTGCAGGGACAAGCCTGTGGAAAGCCCTGCTCAAAAGAGCACAGCAGAAGTCAGGATGGAGGAGACAGTGGAGAAGATGGTGGCCACCACTGTCTAAGCGACCAGGTGGTGCTGGCCAGGTCCTGTGACATTTGCTTGCTGCAGGACTGGATACGTGTAAGCTCTGAGCCAATGAGCCCCTTCCAAGAATGACACTGATCCTGGTTGCAGGAGCCAAGCCTTTCCTCTCCAGCACCAAGGAGACATTCAGATCACAGGACAGCAAGAGCCTCCGCAACGGAACACGGTCGCGGATGCTCCGGGGACAATCCTGCAGTATGTGGCAGGGCTCATGCTCCACCTGCAGCCTTCCTCCACGTAAGGCTTGCGTGTGGCTTGGGGCACTTCTCCTGCCTTCAGGGACACAGCGTATCCTAATCTCCAAGAAGCACAGCAAAGAGACGCTCACCCTGCGGTTGGCCACCAAGCCATGAAGAGCAGCCTCTCCTTCAGACAAAATCTCTTTCTTTACAGGCTCTCCCAGAAAATAGAGGAGAGGAGGACGAAAGACAGAGGGAGGAAAACTAAGAGAAAGTACAAGGAGGAGAACGACCTCCCTGAGATCTTCTGTCTCCACTTAGCGTGTCCCCGGGGACAGGACCCCTCTTGCTTTCCAGATCTGCCTTGTTACCTTCTCATCCATCTTGCTACGTATTCTGGGATTGTTTCCAAGGGTCAAATAAATGGCTGTGATTTATGCAATATAGGTCAGGACCTATTTAACAGCTTACAAAGAAGCTCCCCCCTCCCTGTTCTCCCTCTGGCTCTTGGTGATGAGAAAATAGGTCACAGGCAGGCAGTGGGGGGGGATTAATCATTTCTTCCGGCAACTGCTGGGAAAATATTTTCAGTTCCATTTAATCATAAAGCTTTTTAATTAGTTAGTTTGCGGTTTTGAATGTATAGTTTATAGGTGGGGAGCAGGAGGATTCTCCTTCCAGGAATCTGTCCCCCTGCCCATCTCAGGGGAGCAGTCTGCAGCCACACGGAGCTTGGTAGGCTCTGGGGGCTTCACACCAACGTCACCACCGTCTTCAGGTCCCCCAGCAGCTTCAGCCCCTTGGTTCCCTCCCATCCCGCAGGCTGAAAATCTCGCCACAACCCCAGCTCGCCCACCCCTCTGCCCAGTGGACCAACAGGTCCAGTGGAGGACAAGTGAAAGAAGCAGAAGGTCTTTTGGGAAGACAAACAGGTTTCCGAAAAACCCAAGAGGTTTTCTGTTTCCCACATACTGGCGATATCTAAGCAGCCAAGAGGGTCATTGTACCCATTGCTGGGCTCCAAAGGGTTAACAGTCACTGCCACCCATTGGGCCAAGTGTAGACAGAAAAGCAATGTCCTCACGCGACGCTTTGCCCCACTCCTCCCTTAGGGTCCCTTTGGCTGGACTCTGCTGAGGTCCTGCGGTACCTTCTCATAGTATTGCAGCTCATAATCCAGGATGACGCCGTTGGGTTGGTCGGGCTGAGACCATGAGAGGGTGATGCTGTCCACAGTGCGACTGACCTGGTGCATGATGGACACAGCAGAAGGAGCTGCAAGAGAGAGAGAGGTCTCAGTCAGATGCTGCACAACCAGGACCTGCACCCCATGGCTGGGGACAGCATTCCTGCTCTATGGAGATGCAGAATTCACTTCCAGCACTGGTAGGGCTGCCCAGGATTTAGGAGACCCAAGCTTTTGCTGTTTGAAGAAAACAGTTAGAGGAGAATCAAACATTCCTATAGTTCACCAAGAGTTTGTCATTAGGACCAATGTAGACCAGCATCTCTGGCAGGAAAGCTGGAAAGATCCTCCCTTTCCCTGGTGAAATGAGCACAGGGTTGGAGCAAATGCAGCCTTGTTGCTCTGGAAAAGTGCTACCAGCTCAGCAATAAGGATAAGGCACGTGCACCAGCATGTTGAGGAGAGGCCAGGGAGGGTGCAAGACCAAAGCGACGCCAACGCTCCCCCTGCACCTGCAGAGCGGTGGCTCCGTACAGGCAGGAACCTCCATCCTCTCACTAACTCCCTCATTATCAGAGACCTCAGGGTGACTTTCTAAAGTGTAGTCGCCGGGAAAAGCTTCCGCACGAATGCTCGGGCAGATGGTATCCGGCAGCTTGCGTCCCCTAGAATGGAGCGGTTTGTTGGAATCACCTAAAAAGTTGCACGATGAATCACGAGCTTCGGACTCCTCTCCGCTTGCAGGCTGTGATCAGGAAGGACCTGATCACAATTCTGCTTCTTGGTCCCGGCATGAACACACGCTACCCCTCCGCACGGACGCTTCCTACCTGGAAAATGCGGAGAGCCATCCTGTCTGCTGTTCACCCCCTGCCTGTCTTATCTAATTTAGCTGAGGACTTTCAGAGACGGAGGCTGTGCTTAGAGGCCTGGTCCCTCTGCAGCATTT
The DNA here is from genome assembly GCA_013398735.1 of Nothocercus julius. NCBI lineage: Eukaryota > Metazoa > Chordata > Aves > Tinamiformes > Tinamidae > Nothocercus > Nothocercus julius. Next base: position 999,664 of record VZSV01000230.1, on the reverse strand, counting down.
AAAGCATGTAATATAATAGTGCTAAAGGAACGAGAGGAGAACAGAAGGTAATTCAGTTAAAGTGAACATAAAGAGCATCCAAACTGGGTGAGGGGCACCTGGTGCCAGGTCTGCTCTGGTGCTGGCAGAAGCAGCAGGAACCTTTGTGCAGCAGGCTGAATGACGATGCCCAAAGAGCTTTTCTGCTATGGGATCAACACAACAGAAGGAAAAAAAAAAAAAAAACAGCAAGAGATTTACACCTTCTGACTTCGCTGAACTGTTTGTTTCTGAGCAAACAAGACACAGGTTCCCTCCGCCGGCTTTTTTCTTTCTTTTCTTTTGAGCATTTCAGAGCAAAGATGCAACAAACTGAGAAAAGGAGCAAAAAGAAAAAAACGTCTCTGTTCTTCGAGGTACTTTGAGCTGGGTCTTTGCAGCACTTCCCAGAGCACAGGCTGCTAAAGCCGGGTCCCCTGGCAGCATTTAACCTGGCCCCCCGGGATGGGTCACCTTGCTCCCCGAGCAGCCACTCTGCTTTGTTTCCTTGCAACAAAAGGCACTGAGTGGCCGTGCAGGTTCCCAGGTGCAGTCTTTGCCTGGCACCCACAGCAATTTACCCTAATATTTAATGCAGTTTATCGTAATGGAACGGGATGCAAAGACTGAAGCTGAGCAGACCTTGCTGGCTTGGAGGCATCTCTGACTGTAGAAGAGGATGAATGCACCTCATGCCTCAAGTTGGACATGCCCGGAGCATTGAACAAATCCTCCTGCTATTGCACACTGAAGGCTTTCCTGCTTGGAAAGATGTGGATCCTACAACCCTAGTTGAGGCACACTCAACTTTTTTTTTTTTTTTTTTTAAAAAAAAAACATTTTTCCTGAAGACTAATTCAAAAATTTTGGTCGCTATGAAGAACTCCAGTTCTTCCAAGGTTTGCTTCTGATTCATGACAGAGACGCAGTACCCCCAGGCACCGCAGCAAAGCCTCCCCGTCCTTTACTCCTACATCTGGAGTCCATAACTGCACCGGGCAGAGGGAACCGAGAGGAGGACTTGGCTCCGCTTCCAGCCTCGGGATTATGGCTGAAGGATACGCGAACCGGAAAAAAATTTCCGTGTCGGTCCCCTGAGGATGCACGGATGGGGTAGAGCCTCCCTGCTCTGGGTCTTTCCCAATAGCTGAGAAATGAAGGTGTGCTGGGAAAACAAATCCTTATTTAATGCATTTATGGCTGTGAAGCACTTTACATTAAAAAAAAGAACGAAACTGGAGTTTTCTGCCTGCGAAACCCAGGGTAGTTTGATGAGCCAGGGCAAGAACATGTTGATTTGGTAGCAAATTGCAAAAAAATGACTGTAACGCCCAGGTTGGATCATCTGCACAAGGCTGGCCGGGGAGTCCAGGCAGTGATTTATGTAGAGCTGCCATGTCTGTGGCTGACCCAGCGCATGTGTTACAGACAGACATCTAATTTTCTGTAAGTTCTGCAAATTCGAAGAGCCCACTGTGTCTCTGGGGAGGTTTTCTTCACGGTTACTTACTCAGCATGTATTATTTTCAGGTTGAAATGTATGGACTTCCATATGTTGGATCTTGTCTGCTTTCACAAGCTAAACAATGGAGGAGAGTTGTCCCTGTGGAAGAAATGAGGGATCCTAACATTATCTTTTAGTCTTCTTTTCTATTACCTAATGGCAAGTCCAAGAGAGGATGAGTGCTTGTTGTGTCTATGTTGGAGGTGCAACCCTTCCAGAAGGATGGAGGTGGCAGGGACAGCATCATCTTGCCTCTGATGTTACTACAGCAGCAGGACTTCTGACACCCCGGCTGCCTTAAGCCAAGGGTATTTTGACTTGGAAGCCAAACACATTGGACCTGGAAGAAACTTAGGCTGAAAAACAGAAGTCAACGGGTCCAGCAGGTAGAAGGGAGATGAGTTTTGAACCGCTGCCTCCTCTTCTTGTGCCAAAAAAGAAGCAGCAAAGGGGGCATCAAAGAACAAAGAAGTGGATCGGACGCATGCGAAATACACAGGCCCACTTTTCTCCAGGGTTTTCAAAGCTTTTAGAGCATCTCTCTCCAACTTCTCACCCATGATGCGGGTGGCCCGTTGCAATCCACCCCCCTATTTTTGCAGTTAACCCCCTGGCTCCTTCACCTGCTGGGCTGGCGGGACTCAGCCGTCCCCTCCTGGCCTGCCGGGGGGTCAGGGCTATATCAAAGGGTCTCCGTTGCTTTCCCAGCTTAGCTGCAAGAGTCACATTACAGGCAGCCAAAGCCCTATCTCTGATCACTTTAATACCACTAACCCATGTCGTGTCAGACAGAGTCAACATTTGCTCTGGAAAACAGTCCCGACACAGAGAAGGCAGCCTGTGGCCTCTCCTCGGGAGCATTTTGAAGTTATCCAGGGGAAAAAAGGGGGAAAAAAAAGAGGTGAACAGCTGGGAGTTTTCCAGCATCTCCTCCGAGCCTTTCTGACAGATCCTGGTCCCTGGAGTGTCAGGTTACTGGCCTGGGAACTGCTTTTATAATAAGAGGGTCAGCAGGGAATTGTGGCATTTTCAATTACCCGCCGGCAGGAGCGGCTGCGATCTGGGGTCGGGATTAAGCGCCTGACCTCCGGCTGCAGACGGAGCGGCAGGGAAACACGCCGGGATGCTGCGAGGCACCAGCGAGGCCGGAGGCCGAGGGACAGAGCAGGGAGCGGATAGGGAAAAACCACTGGAAAAAGAGCACGCAACCTCCTGCAACGGCCTGAGATGCATGGAAAAGGGTTAAACGGGAGGAATTTGTCCTGCTGAGACTAAGAGGTGGCTTTGGTGCCATAGGCAGGGATGTGCTGTGGTTGGGCCTGCAGCAAAGGCTTCCTAGACCTTGAAATCACAGGGCTTGGTGACATCTCGGCTGGCATCCAGACTCTGGCACCGGTGTTACACATGTCACAAGCTCGCAAGGGCTCTGTGCAAGGCAAAAATCCTCCCGCTCCACTCCCCATCTGTCCCCCAGCACCTCCATGTCCCTGATCCGCTGCTGCTGAAAGGGTCCAGCATCGCACAGACTATTAAAATCTTCATCTATCCCTTCATCTATCCATGCTTTCCTTCCCCTGTGGCGGCACTTTTAGGAGCTGGCTCCTTTGGAGAAGGATCCTCATCAGCTGAAGTTGGAGAAAGAGTTGCAAAGAGGTGACACCCCTGTGGTGATTTATCAATCACCGCCTGCCTTAAAGCATAAAAAAGCCACAGGGTTGGGAAATCCACTGCAAGCGCCGCAGCCACGTGCATAGACCCTGATCTCCGGCTGGCGAGGGGACACTGCCAGGCGTAGACCCGCGTGCCGAGCGTCTGGAAAATGTCCCATTCGACCCAGTGCTCCAACCTCTCCAGTTTGCAGCTACAAACACTGGTAAAAAAAAAAAAAAAAATCTTGAAAAACTCCAGGAGTGGAGCCCAAAGCTGGGTCCTGGCTCTGGCCCCACTTGAATCACGGAAGTCTTTGGTGTGGATTACAGTCCTGAAAGCGGCTCCTAATGCCACCAGCCCCGTCACTTGGCTCGGGCACACGAAAGCCTCTTGGCTGCTGTTGGACTCTTTGTCTTGCTGAGTTTGCAGCCGCCGTTTGCAGGCGGCCGGGGAGGGCAGGATGTTGTTCGCGTCACTGCGAGGAGCATCCCAGCATCCGGCGAGGGGGGCACCGAGTGCCCAGGGCATCCCCGCCTCCTGGCCCGCGCTCTGCATGGAAACGCCAGCTCTTCCAAGTGGGGCTGGCAGCAAGCAGGGGAGCTGGCAGGAGCCAGCCCTGCATCCCTTCCAACTTGCCCCGCGGATTTTCCACAAAACCGCTGTTTCCCCAGAAAAATGCTGGTTAACTGCAACCAAAACTATTGTTAGGAAAATCCCGATTTGGAAAATTTGAGCATACAGAGCTTGGGCAAGGGAAATATTTTCCAATAAAAGTTCAGGTGATGCCTGCTGCAGGGCACCTGCTTGGACCTCTGAGCCTTGCTCATCTGCAATGGTGCAGGTGTCAAGCGGCAGCGGGTTTTAGGAGCTCAGAGCGTTCCCTTCGCTTTGCTTCACTTCGCTGCGCTTCCCAGGAAACAGAATTGGGTCTGCTATCATGGCAATGTGCTACCGGAGATAATCAACCTGCCCATGGAGCATCTCTCACTTGTCCCAGGATGTTCAGGTGATGGAGATGCTCACAGCGACAAGAGTCTCTGCCTCTCCCAACTGGTGACCTCTTGTTGGCAAAGAGGGTCTGCAGGTTGTCACCAGCCAGGGGTACTGAGACACAGCACAGCTCGATTGCTTGGGTGTCATCACGGCAAGCGTCGCTACGCATCTTGATCCTTGGCGTCCTTATAGCTCCCTTCCCTCCTGGGATGCTGGCAGGACTCTCTTCTTGCCTCTCAGCCACCCTTTTGGCCCAGAGCTTTTGTTCTGGCATGGCTGAGAAAAGGCTCTTGGTGGCATCTGGGATCCATATGACGTGTTCGTCACAGTCCTTTATGGTGAGAGCGACTGCACCGGATGGAAAGGTCGGGAGCTCCCTCCTGGTCAAGACCCATGAGTCTTGGGTCTGCGTGAAAGATGCTGCTCAGCATCTGTATCGTCTGCCACGTGTGGATTTAGTTTTAAACCAGGCTGTTGGAAGAGGGTTGGCATTAAAGAGGGGCTCAGAGTGTATCCAGCAGATTTCAGGTAGCTCATGCCCTTGACACAGTGCTTCTTGTTATAATTACCAGATTTGGAAGATGATGCAAAATCAGCGCTGGCAAAGTGTCCATAAAGAGTCCGAAATGGCAGCATTGGGAACCGTAACAGCTCTGCAAAGCAATGAGCACAGCTTGATGACACTGCCCATGAAAACAGTTATCGGGTTATGTTTGGGTCTGGAAACCAAAATGTAGGTCTTGCTTGATGAATGGGAGACGGCATCTAGCAGAGCAGTGTCTGAGGGGACCAAGACGTTGTCATAGAAACCATCCGGGCAGGAGCATCCTGCACGGCTGAGTGAGGTAGCACCATCTTTGGTGAGATAAAAGGGAAATGGTGACCCGAGAAAAAGCAGTTTGTTTGAGCGGGACGGCTGCTGGGAACAGCATATAATTCAAAAAAAATTATGATGAAGAATATGAGTGTCTGAGAAGAGCTGAGAAAGAGCCATGTTCTGAAAACCCACCTAATATCAAGCCAGGGGATTTAGCTAGGGGTAATTACCCTTATTTTTCTTGGAAAGAACTTATTTGCAGTCTGCATCTACATGAGCAGAAGTGTCCCTTCTACCTACTACTGCCGTTGCTACCACAAGGCAATAGCAAAATAAGTTTGAACAATGTAAAGCAAACATTAGTGAAATCCAGGCTGGAGGGAAGCTGGAGGTTTTCCCTGATAGCAGCACTCAAGCCCTGCAGGGTGATGCAACAGCAGTGACGGTCACCGTCTTTTGATGAAGAGGAACGTGAACTGTGGATGACCCTCCTTGACCTACAGCTTCTCTTTTGGGACCACTGACCCTGTACCACTATGCCCAGCCCAGTGCCATTCCTCTGGTTGCACTTTGCCCTTGGGTTGCTCTACGGGGATGATTTCCCTGCTCTCTCACAGCAGCATTTTCCTGGAATGCTGGAGAAATTGGGATAGCTGAGATAACTGGGATAGTTAAAGATGTTGCTAGTTGTGGCTGTGCCCTAACATATTATCCCTGGGTCAACCAGGACAATTCTTACTATTCATGGTCTGCGCACACCCCCCAACTCCATCTTTTAGGGCTTCCCATCTCCTTCCAGCCTTACGTCATCCCTGGTGGAGATGCCCCATCTCCTTTTAGCACAACACCCTCAATTTTCCCTCGTGCTGGCTGTCTTTGCATCTGCTTCTTCTGTTACCAGCCACTAATGATCTACATCAAGGCTGCCAGGCGGTGCCGAGTGTAAGCGTAAGAATTCGGAGCCCCTAATTACGGAGGAATTAGCAAGCAGTTACTGTTTAGTGCTAATGAATAGATACATTAAGAGAGACATCACACAGGCTGAGAAGTGGGAGCCCTGATAATAAAGGAGTGTCAAAGGAGGAAAAACACACGGAGGAGGATCCAGGGGACTGGGGGGGAAAAAAAAAAAAGGGAAGAAAAATAACATCTGCAACTTCAGCTCTTCCAGGCAGTTGGATGCAGGTCCCAGTTTCCTTCTTGTGCGTGGACACGCTCCCATTCCTAATCAAAACATGGGCCAATGCTAAGCTAACTCTGCCTTCAGGCTTCTGGACACCACATTAAAACCCCATGCAGCCCCGTGACCTCTGAGTTGACTTAAGATCAGTGGTTGCCCTAGCAGCTCCTGTGGCACCAGAACATTTTTGGAGGTTGTGTCACTCTCCGTGCCCAGAGCACAGAAACTCACCTGTCCCCACACACGCTTCCAACGAACAATTAGATTAAGCAAAGTCTTTGCGGTGAGACGGCACACGATCTGCCTGGAACAACTTTCCAGCTAACCTTCCTTCCCTTTCTTTCCTTCCCTTATATCTGGCTCACAGCTCTTTTCTCTGCAGCTCTTCCATGCTGAAGACCAGCTCTGCCTTTTGGGCAATAAGCCATGATTTTTTTTCTGCAATCAGTGCAGCTTGTGTCAAGATGCTCATGCTAATTTTGTTTGCTTCTCGGGAACCAAGAGCTATAAGAGGGCCCATCGCGGGGCTGCCAGCAATGCTGAGAGCTGCTGCTGTGTTTCCAATAGCCCCAGCAGCCAGCGGAGCTGCAGTATAGAATCACAGAACCATTATGGATGGAAAAGACCTTCAAGACCATCAAGTTCAATCAACAGAATCACAGAATCAATCCAACTGATAGAATCATAGTAGAAGTATTTTGGGGAGCTGCTCTTGCTGGTGCCAGCCTTGGAAACAACATTAGGCAAGAGACATCCCGCTGCATCCCACCCCACCTTCTCTTCTCTGGAAACCCTACTCACCCATCTCCTCTTGACGCCTCAGCCAACGCATCTTGAGCAGGAGAGCCACCCCAGCACACAATACCCCCTTCACAGAGTCTCAAAGTGGAGAGCAGTGGGGGTAGATACGTTGCTTACCGGCTTGGTTGGTGGTGATGTTGACGGAGGCGAACTGCGGGGAAAAGGGGCTCTGGTCGGTGACGCCGTTGACCGCCTGGATCTCGAAGGTGTACTGCGTGTGGGCCAGCAGGTCGCTGATGTAGACGCGGGGCTCCGTGAGGCCCAGTTGCCGTGGGGCGAACTGCACGTTGTCCCCGCAGCGGGTGCAGGCGCCGCGGCCCGAGCCGCAGCTCTTGCAGATGATGTTGTACACCAGGTCCTCGCGGCCGCCCGAGTCGCGCGGTGGGCTCCACTCCAGCATCAGCGAGGTCTCGTTCACGCTGGAGATCACGGCCTGGGGCGCAGAGGGGATGGCTGCAGGGGGAAGAGAGGAAGAGTGATGAGACCTGCCCATCACACACCACTGGGTAACAGCACCCCCAATTTGAGATGGGGGAAAAAAGACTTCTCAGCATCATCTCTCAGACAGGAACGGTGCCGGATGGGACCCATTATCCACCCTCTGCTTCCTCCTTTTCCCTTGCCCCAGGATGCAGGCGCTGAGCCCCATTTGCACTTTGCCACACTGGAAAAGGCCCCTGTAGCCCCTCCAAAACCCCTTTGGCCTAGAAGGGATTTTTTTCTAGGGCATCCTGTAGTGCAGACCCCATTCCTGGCTGCTCCGAGCCCACGTACTGGTGCAGGGCATGTCGATGGGATCAGCATCTGCCCGGTAATATCCGTTGCGGCACACGCAGTTGGTGGCCCCTTCCGAAGTGGTGCGGCTGTTGATGGGGCAGTGGGCGCATCCTTCGTCCCCTTGGCTGGCCTTGAACGTCCCTGACGGGCACCCTGGAAGGAGAAACCGAGGAGTGACCGTGAGCAGAGAAGAACCGGCGAGGAAAGAGTGCGGAGCTGCCGGAAAGGCACTGCTCGGGGCTTAGCAACATCCCAACCCCAAACCCTGACAATCTGAAGTAAACAGAGCAGAGAAAGCGCAGCTGGTTCCAAGGCCCCCACGAAGGCAGGCGCTGCCGCTTGCTCTGGCTGTGGATATGGGGTTTCCACACAGGCGCCTTTCCCTCCAGCCCAGACCCTAATGCAGAACATCTTAAAGATTTTTTTTTCAGCTCTGCATGCATAAGAAGAGCCAAGCGGCTGCACTGAGTCCATCCTGAAATCCACCATCACCAGAATCCTCCCTCCAAGAGCTGCAGCCCAGGGATAAGGCTATCCAGGGGGCACACATGTGGCCCAAATACTTCCCCAGCCTCCAAAAACCTGCAGTGCAGGGAATTTCCAAGGAGGCACAAGGTTTTTTTTCCATGTGATATCCCTTTGCTTTGAAGCTGCCAGTGTCATTTGGCGTTAACACTTGCAAAGAGCAGTTGATCCTCATCCACCTTCTCTGCGGCCCCTGGGATTGCCTAAACCTCCACTTCAGAAGCTGCCTGAGAGCATCCTCTGTTCTGTCCTTTGCTCATCTCCATCCCACCCAACCTCCTTTTTCTGTAGGTTGCCAGGAGCAAGTGCTATTAGTGGGAAAGAGCTACTTTTTTCCCCATTGAAAAAAAAAAGTTATTAATGGGATCTGCTGAAAAAAAACTAGCTTTTCCCTCATTTTACACTCCTACATCTCTCCAGCCTTGTGGTCCCTTATCCCCCAGGCTTTTGACTCATTTTCCGACCCTATTCCCACCGTGTCTTTCAGTACAAACCCATCACTGCGAGTGTTAAGCTGTTGCGAGAGGTGACAGTCCTCTCTTAGAGAGAAGCAATGGTGGCTCCGTAGCTAAAATGATAACAGGGTTCCCACACTAATATCATTTTTTTTTAAAGAGTGGGAAGACTAAAACACGTAATTGCTCCAGCCTAACATTCCCAGTGAAATACAGGGTCATTTGCTCCAAGACACACTGACAGAGTGGCTTCCTCTACCTTCTCAATGCTCATTTTAAAAATAACAGTGTGGCTACAAGGTTTAGATGCATCAAGGTTTTGACGCATCTAAAGAAGAGGCTGGACCCAAATGAAAGCATCACCCTTGTTTCGCGTGGTACAAAGGAAGCCTGGAGCCTTTCTGTCGGGAAAGGACGACGTCCTTGCTGGCAGCTGCCAATGTGCCACATTTTTCTGCATTTTGGGATTTGCAACCTGTGCAGGGGGCAGAGAGACTTTTCATGTACCCTGCCCTTTGTAGCCCACCCCAGACCTCTTCTGCACATGAGAGGCCAGGAGCTCCCTCCTGCAATAAAACCCTCTGGAATGGCACCTCCGATCCACTGTAACAGCCTGGACGGAGGCGGCTCCGCAGCTCCATTCCTCCTGGCTGCCCTCTTCCCCTCGAGTGAGGCTTTTTTAACAGCTGATAGAAACCAGGCAGCCCCAGCTCTGTCAATTAGGACCCGCCAAGAGCCTTAAATCCCTGGGCTTATCTCCCAGCTGCCTGCCTTGATTTCCCGGGTCCGCTGCAGGGGACGGGCCCATTCCGACATCCGCCTTGTTGGCAGCCCCGGCAGGACCTCTGACCATCGCCCCATGGCCTCACTCTGCTTGCTTCCGTCACATCCTACCTTGCCTTGCTGTGTGCTGCATGGTGATATATATATTTTTTTGTAACCCTCTCCCAGTCCATTCCCACTTCTCCATTTTTTGCAACCCTCTCCCGGTGCATTCCTGTCACCCCATCAAGGGAGGGGACACATGGCAGTGAGATGGGGGATCTCCTTCCTCTTGCAAGGCTCTGCAAGGCTGGGCTAAAAGCCACGGCCACCCTGATCTAATGCCACAGTGACATGGCAGGTGGGACTAGGGACCCAGGAGGCCCCTTCCAGCAGCACTTCCAGGGTTCTGCTAATCCTGAGAGAAGGCAGGGATAAACATATTGTGACATGGTCTCTTCAGCTTGGCTGTCACACAGCTCCAGAGGAAAGGATTCAGTCCTGCCTTGGAGAGCTATGGATGGGAGGTAACACCTTGTCCCAGGACTGCCCTTCCTGGGACAACCTTTTTCCACGCAGAGCACTTTTCCTGCCATTTCCTCCCCGATAAATTTAATTAGCAGCCTCCATGGCTGCCTTGTACTCGCGATCAGCAATTAATCCCCTTCCTGGATGCTGTTACTGCCAAAGACACCAGCGGTATTCGGAGAGTGGGGGATGCAAATGCAAGAGGGAAAATGGGGTTAAAAGAAATTAACTGAAGAGGAATGCAGAGCTCAGTCGAGTTGTGAGATGTGGATTAAAGAGTTGTCAATAAATTGAGAAGTCCTTATGCAAATGTACCTGTTTAACACAGGGACCCTCGGCAGCACAGAAGCAGAAGCTGATGGCACCAGCCTGGAAAAGCTAATGGATTTCAGGTAGTTCCTCACGTAGGTCCTTGCAAAGCACATTGCACCTTGCCAGGACCTTGCGGATGCTCAAGTCTCATCAGCTCTCCAGCCCATGGGCACAACTGCTTGAGAGGTGCCAAGAACCCTCAAATCCACATCCTCTGCTCTACTGCTCCCCAACATGGCCCTGAACTGCCCCAATGTCCTCCCAGCTTCAACCCAGGTTGTCTTCAGAGTCAACTCCCTTGGCAGTGTCTCCCTCAAAGCTGCACCCTGCAGCGTTTCGGGGGAGGTATCAGATTGAGGAGGTGCATTGTGCTCTACCTGACTTTTCCCTATGCCTCTCGGTGGGAGAAAGGGTCAGGCAAGTGCACTCGGGTGTTCTCAGCCTTCTTCATGACTGGTCACCACATCCACAGCGCCACCGAGCTCCTCCCTAAAAGCAAAATGCCTAAAAGAAGAAAATCTGGAAATGGGGATAGTGCAGGAACTCAGTCTTTTGGGCACAGGGACCAAGTGCTCAGCACGCAGCCAGTCCACGTGCTTCATGGCAAGGCCACATCACCCGCACTTGTCCTGCGCAGGACAGGCTCACCGCGGGGACCCGAAGCCTCTCAGCATCCCCCAGCTCGGCCTTGCGGGATGCAACGAATCCCTGGGGCAGCCGCAGCGCTTGACCTCGGCCGGGTACACAAGGTCACCAGCTCCCCGCTGGCGGGGCTCAGAAGTCCAAGCCCGCAGCTAGAGCGCAGCACCTGTGGGCACGAGCACCTGCACGTCCCCGCACGGGGCTGCTCTCGGCGGCCCATCCGTCAGCGGTGATGGGATTCGCCTGTCAGGGGGAAACATGCCTGGAATGTCTTACCTGCTCCAGGAGGCCGGGTAAGCCTCCCTGACCTTTGGGAGGAACTTTAAAGGAGAAATTAGAACCTTTCTGTCTCTTCTGTGCTCCGAGCATCCTCAGTTTGTCCAAGACAAGGATAGTGAACTAAATCATCTTCTGATGGAGAGGCTCAGGTAATGCCCATGGAGAAACTCCTGCCCTATGCAACAGGGACACTGAGTTCCAACCTTTTTAGGAGATGCTTAGTGCGGTTATTGCAACCCGAGGGTGACACCATCCCTACGGACATAGCTGACCACTCACCACCAAGAACCAGCTTTCCTAGGGAAAGCCAAAATCAGAGAGTTTGGGGAATTAGTGGGTTAGGACCACAACAGTGGCAGCGGCTGATGCTCTGGACTGCTGCGCTCCTGCAGTGCTTTAAGGACCCACACGCAAAACGGAGTTCAGCATCCAGCGGTGGCATCAATCCGCCACGCAGGAGACATTCCCTCTCCAAACGCATCGGGAAATGCAAAACGCTGCCAGCACCTGCACAGTCTTACCCCCCAACCCTTGTCTCAGCAGCTTGGAATGCACATAAAAATGCGGCGTTTCAGGTGCCGAGGAATGGCACTGCCCCACGGAGCCCTCGGGCAACGCGCACGGAGCACAGCCAGTCCGCACCAGATGAGCTGCTGGACCATGAAGTTATTTCTGCGCCGTTACGTGCTAGCAGATATATCAAATGTCACGTTCTCCTTACTCAGCCCCTCATTTTCTCCCAGCACAGGGGACGGGCTGATGTGTTTCCCAGCTTCTGATTGCAGAACCGTGGGCGTTTCTTATTTTCTTTTACTTTTGCTTCCTAACAATACAGCAATTTGTTTTATTTTGATATAAAAACTGTTTTGGGGGGGAAAAAAAGCATGCCCCTTGTTTAAACATTATAAACTCTGCAGTGTTGAGCTCTTCCAGGGTGCTTGTTTAGACGGTAAACTGTCTTTGTTTGACTGGTCTCCAGAAGAATTTAGGACTTTCACATTTTGGTACTTTGTTTGCTCTTGTTTAAATGTTTTCCAAAGCTTCTGCCTGGGAGAGCTCTGTCTCCTGAGGGTGGGATGTTAACCATTCCAGGAAAAGGCTCCCAACCTTTTAACGGCGGGAAGAGGCAAACAGAGTGAGCAAGTGGTGACATCAAAGTTACGCTGATGGAAACCCCCTAATCCTATAAACCCTTCTTGCTTTAATTGGTGTTAAAACAAAGATAATCTTATCTCAGCCCTATAAAAAAAGGGACGGGCTGGACTCTCTAAAAGCCTCTCTAAAAGCCCTCATAAACTTGACAAACATTCCATGTTTAGAGCCCAAGGAGAATGGCTTTAATCCTAAAGGAAACATAAATGCAGAAAGGAAGCGTTGCTGGAGGAGAACCCTTCCGACCGACTGCTCCTCTCAGCCCTTCCTGGTCCTTGGGAAGACCCACAGAAAAGCAGCAGGAGGACAGGAGTGAGAAGGTCTGTCGGAGACCCGAGGGACGCAAAGATCTCAAAGGTCCTGCTTGGCCAAGAGCAAGACTTGAACTTGTCTGCAACCCATCTTATTTACAGCGCGTCAGGCTTGGGGGCAAAGCCTGAGACTTGCTTAAAAATCAGGGTTTCTGAAGTTATCTTCTACCTTCTATCTTCACAGCATGAGGATAGGGCTCTCCCACCCCAATGGGCAACTCTCCATTCCCAAGAGACGCCTGCTGAGGCCCCAGGCCACCTTCCCAGGGTGCATTAAGCTCCTCCAGGTGGGCAGGAGAAGCAGGAGCGGGCACGTTTAATCATCACACGTTAACGCCGCTTAGCACCCAGCTTAGACAAGCTCCGTCAGTGCCAGCTGATGAAGCGCCAGCAGCCGCTTTCCAGATGACAACGACGCTCCTGCGTCGGCACAAGGTGCCGAGTGGGGCTGGCACGAGGGCTGATTAAAGATGGTGAGTTATCATCACCTGGGGGGTAGTTACACAGTAACCTCCCTCCTCTCTTTTCTCCTGCAACGAGCAGGGAATCTGTAGGCAGCCTCGGAGCGGAGGTCGCCCATTGCCAGCGGGGGTTACCCACTGTCCATCTCCGCTTCCCGTGTCCTACAGTCTTGATTCTGCAGGACAAAACCTGACGAGAAGCAGCTTTCCTCCCAAGCAGGCTCTGAGGAAGCTGCCCCAGGACCACCAGTCCCGCTATGCAACGCAGGAAAGCCCAGCCTGGTTCACCAAGAAGTATGGAACAGGGGTCAAGGCAGTGGGGAAAATCTCCCTTCTTGGAGAAATCCAGTGCTCAAGCAGGCAAAGCCCAGGGTAACTGGGCTCTAGGTCAACCTTGCTTTGAGCAAGAGACTGGGGAAAAGGCGTTTGGCAGAGCTCTCAACCTACACGAGTCGGTGGTTGGAAACATTGACCTGCTGCGGCCCGGCAAGGCTCGGGATGCTGCTTCCGTGCACGTGTCTCAAGGGAGCAGCAGATGTTTCCTTGTCATTCCAGCTGCCCATCAGGCGCCTTCCACTTCCCAAGCTCTTAAATATATGCAGCGCATTCCGGGCTTGACGGATCATCACCGCCCAAGTGTGCAGATGCGTGCATGGAAAATGGTGTTATGCAAACACCACTGGCCCAAATGCAAGAAGAGCTACTTATATCTACACTGCCGAGGTCAAGCAGTTGTTTGTAGGAACTGCTTGGGAACAGCAAACTTGCTTTTTCACTTCGCTCAAATTTTCTGCCTTCGCTGAATCAATCGCACTTGGACACAACAGCCCGTTCCTGCCGAGCGGAATCCCGTGGTGTTGTCCCTGCGGATGCCTCATGATCACTGTGCCAAACAGCAACTTTAATCGCATTTCTGAAGTCCATCTGTCCCTGCCACCTTTGATTCACTCACTTTCCCACCCGGCACATTTCTGGGTCCTCAAGGGTCTTGAGAACTTCCCAAAAGGGCTTGAAGTCAAGTAGCTTAAGCTGGCAATGGGCCACCATGCAAATGTGCAATGTAGGATTGACGCGCTCTTTGTCTCCCTTTTGGAGCTTGAAAAAGGAGGAAAAGGAGAATGTGAGGGCAGAAATGCCCAACATCAAACAAGCGTCGGAAGAAGAAGCAACGGGAAAGTGGGGTGGCCCCATGAGTGATGGCCCCTCTTCCTGGTGAAGGCATAACTGGAATTCCGGGCTCTCTCATTCCATATATCCTCATTTATACGCACAGTCTGTCTGTCCAAGGCGTTATTTAAGAGCAGTCAGCCTGGTATCTGCATGCTGTGGGTGAAATAAAGCATGCAAAGTATTCCAGCCGGCAAGATTCACAGCAGGGAAAGGAGATTTGGGTTTTTTTCTTTCCAAACTTGCCAACTCGAGTGCTAAAAAGTTCAAAAATGGCAGAATTGAAGCTCTTTGAGCAGCCCCTCCAGCTTTTGCCCTTATGCTTCATTGCCCAGGCTCGAGTCTGTGGCTGCATATCATTTTCTCCATGCATGCATAGGACGTGCAAATGCACCAGATTTCGCAGCAAAATGGGCAATCGTCCATGGGCTATCACTGAGTGACCCATTGGTGGGCAAAGCAAGGATAAGGGAGGACTGCCAGGCACAAAACTCCTATATTTCTGCCCCACATGCGCTGGATTTTCTGCAAAATGAGGACAGCTACGTGCTTCATCTCTCCCTTGCTTTGCATTTGTGTCTCCCACATGCCTGGCAAATGCCAAGACCTGATTTTGTTATGCAGAAAACGTAACCACGGCTGAGGTCAGTCTCTCCTGGGGCATCATTAAACTGAGAATTTCAGGGGACACTGAAAGTTCAACCTGACTCTGCTCCAAGCACTCCCAAAGCCTTTTTTTTTTTTTTTTTCTCTATCTTTCAGTCTCATTTTCCCTGCTAAAATGAAGATGACAGCGCCGTCTTGAGCATCGGCTGTTGGGATGTTGGAATCTGACGGATGTTTAGGACAAAGCATGGTGAAAAGAAATTAGGCATCTGGTGAGATTGCACAAGCTTACGGAGACTTGGGTCGAGCGTGGGCTCCAACTCTGGTGCTCCAAATGCCTCCTCTCCAACACCAGGAGGGAATACAGAGCTCCTAAGACATGAGAGCTGCTTGGATGCTGCATTGAGAACATCAAATCCAAGGAAAGGGAATTAATGGTCCTGCAATCCATGTATTTTTCCCCCTTTTTTGGGGGATGCAGAAAATGGGAAATGACATATGCAACGGGGAATACTGAGAGTACAGAGAACTGTCAAAAAAACTCATTTTTTATCCCCCAGCAGCAGTTCTGTCCATGCCGCACACTCCAAGGAGCACAATACCGAGAAAAAGCAGAGCACGGCCGTGCAAAGAGCACATCCAACCATCGCAAAACAGGAAAACCAGAAGGCTGCTCCAAGGAAGCTGGGGAAAATGCTGGCTGCTTCTCACTGCATAAAATTGGACACTGTGAGCAGTAGAGAAAGTGGCCTGGGGATGCATGTGCTAAAAGGTGATGGATGGCAACCACTCGCCTCCTTCCAAAAATACTGTGCCACAGGGCTCCCAATGGCTGAGGCTGCCTCCCCAAAGCTGCTGCTGTCCCCAAGAATAAGCAATTCCCAGGGACAATGAGGGAGCAGAAACGCACGCTCAAAGCTCACAAAGGGATAGCTGCGACCTTAAACGAATGCATGGGGAATACAAGCGATTGATAAGGAAAGCTAAATTGGGCAGTGGAAACTCCAGGGCCTGTAAGATTAACAGCAGCAGGGCGGAAACCGAGGCTGCAGGAAAAACAGAGCCCCAGCAAAGAGATGAGCCAGCCCCAAGCCAGGGAGAAAGGGTCCAGAGCAACCCAGAAAGAGCAGGGTATAATAAATATTAGCATGTGCGTAGGATGAAGTAGGAGCATTTCCTTTCCTTACAACTTTCCATTCCCACCAGGAGTAGGAAGAACATCCAAGATAGCTCCCAGCACCAGGCAGAATGAGATGCCGCGGTCCCACCACAGTGTATGAGTTTGAAGGATGAGAGATGCTTGACTCAACACGGGCGTTGGCCAAAAACATAGCACAGTGCTGGGACAGTCAGGGGAGGAGGTGAGATCATTTTCTTTTTTTCATGTAAAAGGCACTTGGTTTTTATTGAGGGTCTTGCAAAACGTGGTCCCCAGTAGTATATGCCATCCTGACGAAAAGCCACCGAGGTTGCTGTAGAGAATGGGCTGGATGTGACGATATCCCCCTAGGAAGCTGCAGCTTGAAGGCTCAGCGAGATGCTCAGATGAAGGAGCCAGCAAGTGCCCAACACTTCGGGTGAGACTGGGATGTGATGGGACAACTGTAGCATGGTGCCACCACCGATTGCCATTCCTTCAGCAGCTGTATAAAAATATGGGTGAATTTGGGCTTCTTCACCTGCCTCTGGCTGCAATGGGTCCTTTCTAGTGACCTGCCCTTCATTTTCCCAAATGTTATCAGTTCTCCAAGCCCACGATTTATGGCTATGGCCGAGACGAGGATTTTCTCCGGCTGCAGCCGCACTCGCCTAGGTGGGAAGCAGCTGGGCGATCCGGAGCAGGGGCCGTGCGCCGAGAAGGGTTTTCTTCAAAGCACGAAGTGTCTGGAGCAGTTCCAGACAGGCCTGCAAGCAGGACAGATGGCAGAGCCCTGCTAATCCACACGGGCAAATCAAGCCCAGGAGTGCGGAGCTCTTTGGGATGCTGCCAAAACACGAGCTCCCACTTTAAAGTCCTTCCTTACTCTTGCAGATTAACGCGGCCCTGGAGAACGTCCCGCAGGGAGACGCCAGTGTTTGGGAAGATTCATGCCTTTTTTGACGAGAGGTGCCGTCCAGGAGCAGAGACGGCGAAGCTGCAGTGGGCTGGGATGCGGGGGTGCATTTCCCAGCCTGGCTCCGGCGGGAGCATCGCTAACGGAGTGCAAAACCCCAGACTTCCTTCCCTGACGCATCTGCATCCTTCATCCTAGCAGGGTTAGTGTCACAGCTTAGCAATGCTGACGAGGAGCTGCGACACGCAGCTTGGAGCCTCACTGGGATGAAACAGAAGCAACTCGGGGCATCCTTAGGCTGCTAAGACACTCTCTTTGCACACCTGGTGACTGTGGGGGACATCTCCCCATGGATTTTGTTCCTTTGAGATGATCTCTTCTCACTGCAGACCATCACAAGTGTTTCTACCTTGTCTCCCCAAAGGCCTGTCTTCCCACCCAAGGAGCTGAGCATCCTTCTGCCCCACCACAGCGGGCTGTGGAGCTCCTGGACTCCAGCTTGCTCCTGTTGCCCAGGGGCAACCTTGTCTTGGGTCTTTGATTGACCTAAGACAGGGGGAAGGAGATGACTTCTCTGGGCAGGAGGTCCAAAAAGGGAGCCCAGGGGTGGATCCTGATGGGACCCCATGCCCAGCAAGCACACGGCGCCTTGGACGTGGAGATGAGTCTGGAGACTGGGGATGAGTGATGGCAGTGGCTCAGCACCATCAAAGCACAGGCAGACCATGCTGAGCTGTTTTGCTTCTTCTCGTCCATTCCAGTGTGTCCCAGTGCAGATAGTGCCCCGTACAACTCATAGGGCTGCTGCCTCTGGTCTAGAGTCGAAAATTAAATTAAACCCACGACAGGGACAGTTAATTAAAGCAGATTAGTGCGAGACTAATTACGGACGCTGACACTGCCACCATCAAGCCCTGTGATGTTAATTAGCTGTTCACTAATGTCAGCTCCCTGTTCAGCACAGAAATATGACCTGCCTATCTCCTGGGCTTCGCTCAACAGCACCACTGCCGTCACTTCCTCCCAGGAGCACACCCGGCGTCCCCGTCCCTTCCCAGCAGACACGTGCTGTCACCACCAACAGCAAGACACCATGACCAGCAACACCACGTCCCCCCCACAGTGCTGCAGAGGGGCAGTCACAAGGAGAGCAACTCACGGTCATCACTAGCAGCTGCAAGAAGCGGACAGGGCCAGCGAGGTGCCCCAGAGCAGCGTGTCTGGAGGTAGGTGACCTTCTTCCCTGACTGCAACCAGAGCCCGATGGCACCAGCTGGGAGCCCAGCATGGCCCAGCATTCTGCAAGGACACAGGATACTCCCTAAAACAGGCATCCATGGTCTCTCTAACTGGATCTTCAACACACAGGCCCCACCACACACCACAGGCCCTTGCTGGCCACCGCGCTGCAGTGGTGGCCCAATTGCAAGCCCATGCCATTCCTGGAGACCCAGCAGCCCACGCTGGCACCTCAGCTCCTGCATTATTCACTGAGACCGCGGTGGGTTTGGCTGAAGGCAGCTCCATGTACCAACCTCCTTCATCCCTAAGCTCTTCAGTGTGATCCCAGGTGGCTTCTTCTACGCAGGAGGGACAACCCCATGTTGAGTTCTTCAAATGCATCGAAGCTCCCAGGATGAGACAGCTCTTAGAAGCAGTTCATCCAGCTTGGGCTCCTCCAACACGGCTGTGCTTCCCACCATGCAAGCCCTCGCCGATCCTTCCCAGGATCAAATGGTGTTTCCCATCAGGAAGTCCCCACTCCGGACAACCAGTGAGGATGCTCACACCTTCTCCGCTACCCTCTATCTTTTTGCATGATGTATCTTTGGGCAGCTTTGGAGAAGAAAAAAAGAAAGTCTCCCATGTGTGGTGCGAACTGCCGATGGGGCAGGAGCTAAGTGAAGGCGTCCTAATGGGAACAGATCAGGCTCCACTGCCTCTCCTCCCCCGGAGCATATTTAGAGCTTTCAGAAGGAAACAAAACTTGTTTATCTTCACGCTAATCAATTTATAGCAATCAAAATCAAACCCATTAGGAGGCATCCTCTGCTTGAGTTTCAAAGAGACTTGTGACCCCAGGAGGCTCTGGGCTGATTGATTAGAAATTTCTGACACTAATGTGTTGCCTTCGGAGGGTCCGGGGTGGCTTTAATTCCTCCCTCCCGGGACTCTGGTTGTGCGCGAACATCTGTCAGCCCCTTCCTGCACTTAGGGGAGAGGAAATCCACGCATGCACCAAGTTGCACAGCACAGCTGGGGAGGAGGCGGAATTTGCTGGCTTAAACAGCCTCCCTGCATCTCTCGGGACAAAACATTTGCATGATGCTTTTCTCCTTGGGCAAAAAAAAGGCACCAAGAAACAAAAGGCAGAAGGAGAGAGGCAGCAGGTGGGCAGAACTCTGGGCTTGGATTTCAGTTTCCAAACCCCAGTGCGGCTCCTTTGCCCTTGGGCAAAGGTGATTTTTGTCCTATTGACACCAGCCGTTGCTCTCAGAGGTCGCCGGCAGTGTTCAGCGGGTGCTTGGATGAAGGGAGAATTTTTTTCTGTTTTTTTTTTTTTTTCCTGATGCAAGGAAATCCTTCCTCCAAGCCAGGAGCCTTCAACTTGGAAAAACTCCATCCCAGCAGTGGTTGCTTCCCCAAGGAAGAGGAAGAAGAGGAAGAGGAGGAGGCAGATGAGGCTTCCTCACTGCAGACATGGCTGGAGGCAGTACCGCTTGCTGCTGCAGTCAAATATCACACTGATTTCAACTCAGCTTCCAGGGTTTTGCACGGATTTGGGTGCTTTGGCTCCTGCAGGACCATTTGCTTGGCTCCTGAACTGCCTCCTTGTTCCCAGGCCTTGTCTTGGATGAAAACAGAGTGCTCAGAAACGCCTCGTCTTGTTTTCCATCCTCCAAAATGCGGGGAAGTCTCTCTAACCTCGTTAGCTTGCTCTAGCGCTTAATCACTTAGAAACACATACCTAATTTTTATTTTTAATTTGCCCAGTGTCGGTCTAACCCAACTGCTTCTTGCTATGCCCATTCTCTGCTAGATTAAAAAGCCCTTTGGGGGCAGGGGGGTTCCTTGTGGCAATCATCTCACCTCTTAATGGTCTTTTTGGTAAGCCATAATCACCATGCAGCCAAACAACCCTGGCAAGGTGCGATGCGCATCTTAGTGATACCCAGAGTCCAGGCACCTACGGGCTGGGGACAACGAGGGATGTGACAAAGTCTCCAGTGTCCCCCCAGATTGAGCCAGGTTTTCCCAAGCTGTGACTGGGCTGCAAGCTGGAGAAGGAAATGTGACGGTGACAAAAGGAAACCAATGCATTTGGGTAAAAAAAAAAAAAAAAAAAAAAAAACCTAATTATACAAACACAATGACGGGCACTAAATTAGCTATTAACATGCAGGGAGGAGATCTCAGCTGCGCTGGAGGTAGCGCTCTGAAAGCATCAGTTCAAAGCTCATCCGTCATCAAAAAAAATGAGAAACTGTTAGGAATCGCTAAGAAAGGGACCGAGGACCAGGCAGGAGTGTTATTAAACCGCTGCGTGGAGCCGCGTTTTGAGCAGCGCTGGCAGCGGTGTCACCCTTAGACAAGGTCATGAGGAGGGTGGTAAAAGTGATCAGAGATACAGAGCACATCAGCTAAGGACCTTCCACGTAAAAAGATACAACCCCCCGGGAGAAACGCATGGGAAAAGCTGGCCCACGACTCCTGCATCTCAGTGCATTTTGGGGTCTCCCCAGCACTCAAAGACTCTCCAAGCTACCAAGATCTGCTGCAATCAGTTTTCCAGACGACACAACGTGCAGGCTTCCCATTCCAGGAGGTCTAACGGCTTCTAAAAGACCCTCCAGCACGGTCTTCTGCTGAGTTATCTCCAAATTACTTATGTTTCGGAGAATCAAGCTGCAACAGTGCCAGTGGTGGGAAGGATGCTTAGGAGGGACTGGCCCCTAGGCTTTCCATCTATGGGATATATGTTCCCATTCCGAGGGCTCACGGGAGCTGCAAAATGAGTTTGGGAAGACAGAGCAGTGTCAGGCTGCGAATAACTCCTAAAAATGAAAAGGGATCTCGGCTGAGCCTCAACACGGAGCATTTACTGCTCAGGCCCCTTGCAATGGGTTTAACTACCAAAGGCTTCAAAGGCTGCCTGCTAGGAGCTCCGGCTTCCATCCCTCCCGAAGGAAACCATTAGCACCTGGAAACGGAGAAGCCACGCTCATACTTTGGAAAATGGGATCCCGAAGGGATGCAATGCATGCTGCTTGTCCTCGTGCCAGCCCAGGCTGTTTTGGAAACTTTGGTTACCTTCAATTCGTCTGCTTCCAAATTATCCAAGCTAGGAAAAGGGGCTGGTCGGTTAGGGGAGGTCTTCGGTACTTTTCCCCAGTGCAGATGGGTGGAAAAAGCAGCTCTCCAGTACAGCTCCCTCACTGCAGCCGCGTGTAAAAAGCCTCCTCATCTTGGCTTTCTGGTGGGCACCTCCAAACCCCTTCGGCACCAGGAACCCGTCCCTCTCCCCAGCCACTCTGCCAGCCTCAAGGCGGATGATGAAGGATGCTCGGAGCATCTCCGGGGATGTGGGACTCGCCAAGGGGCCTCCCGCAGCTGCGTGTTTGCAAACAACCCGGCGGAGCTGCGACGAGGGTCTGAAAGCAGTAATTGTCTTTAATTAAAGGAGGTTGGAGGCATCGCGAGCGGCGACAAAAGGCGCTTGCAGTCTGCTGGCGAGCTCCGTGCGCTTGTCGACGCTGCATCCGCTAGCAGATCTACCCTCCGATGGGACCCTGTCCTTGTGTCCTTGCAAGGCACCTAAACCGGCTGTGCGTTTAGCTTTGGAGCCACATGGCTCCAACTCCGGATTAAACAGCTTGCATGGAGGTGTTTGGACCTGCCTGGTGGCTCTGCTCCGGCTATCCAAATTGCTGCCTTCCCACATCTCTTGCCTGCTCAAGGGGCTCTGCTTTGCTGCACGTCCCCCCAGCAGGGCACATTGCCCAGGAGATGCTGCGTCCTCCCTCCTCCTCAGCTTTGCCTTTGGCCTCGCGTGCAGGGAATCGTGGCTCTGGTTTCCATGGAAACCCCATCCTGGTGGCCCCCGCTCTAAACGCACGCAACACGGGTCCTGCACACTCGTCCCTGGCTCGCTAGTGAAGGGCATTGCAGCCGCTTTCATGATGGGTTTCTCTAAGCCCTGATGTTGGGTCCTCATTCGGGCACAGCAACACGTTAGCATCCTCTGTGCAGCAAAAACACTTGCTTTCCACCGGAAAAATTCATCCTGTTGCCTATTCCAAGCCTGGGACAAGCCTCATTGCTTGTGCTCAGAGCTATGTACATCCCCAAATCCTAAAATGCAGGAAATGCAGGCTGTGCCTACTGTGCCCTCACCAAAGCACCATGCATGTCCCGCGGGCCCCTAGCATGGTGAAATTCCTCCTCCAGCCTCTTAATTCTCTTTAGAAACCAAGACAAAGCAATACATGGGGGCAGATCGGTGCATCCTTCCACTTCCAGACCATCTGCAGGTCCAAATGTGCTCAGGCTTAAAAGCCCAATGGCTTTTGGCAAGTCTGGAGACTTTCCTCTTCCTGCAGCTCCCACATCTCTTATTCTCCAGCCCACGCTACCAGTCCACCCCCCGGGGCGCAAATTGAGAGTAAAACACTAACATTAGGGCTTTGATCAATGCTTGAGCTGGTGCAGGTGAAGGTAATTGCCTAAGCACTGTACTTGTGAAGGTGACCAAAAATTACGGCGAGGGCATCCAGCGCGTGGGACTGCATCCATCTTCTCGGGGAAGGGTGGGGAGGTAGGATGCACTGCACCACCCAACTGCAAACTGCAGCTCCCTAAAGGCCGTGCAATCCATAACAGGGATGCACAACAGGGAAAGGTGAAGGAGAAGCCTAGCTGGGCGCTTGTCGTTTATTGAATGTTTCTCCTAATGTTCTTCCCCCCTCGTTCTGCTATTTCTCTTTTGTAAACCTTTCAGGTAATATGCTGGGAGGGTCAGAATTGCATTTACTTGGCCTAATTAGGATTTCTAAATCCCACACCATTAAATCCTCCCAAATGCATGGGGTAGAAATCATCCTGCTCTACCTTCACTTGTAAAGAGGTCCTGTCTTGTCCTTGGAGGTGACCTGGAGCCTCCCATATCTGGAATTCAGTTGCATGACTGCCTTTTTCCATCTTAATTACACAATGCCTGCAGAAGAAGCGTTTCTACTATGATAAATTCTAAGCTTCCTAGATTCAGGTATGGGGATCCTCCGGTCAAGGAGAGTTTGCCATTGCATGCAAGCCCAGTACTGAGCTGTAGGTGGCTGAGAAGGTGTAAGGCACCCTCAAGACAGAGACCTGCACCCACCAAGACCATCAAACCCCCTGGTGAAGAGCTTAATGCTCTCAATGATGTCTTGCATCCATTCTGTCCCTTGGTATTTAACCCACTTAAGGACTTTGGACTGTCCAACCTGAGTCCTTATACTTTGCACAACCCATGAAGATAGGGATAACGGGCTCAGCAACACAAGAATCGGAAGGGAGGTGGACTAGCACGGTGAAAATCACTGGCAGATGTCTGAAACCCAAGCAAACATCCTCGCGACGCTACCCAGGCAGTTCCCATATCTCTGCAGATTGCCTCCTGGAGAGCCAATGTCGTAAAAAGGTAGATATCAGGCATTTAATGGAGTGTGTTGCTTGCTGCTTGACAAACACTATCTCCTCCTACAACTTTTCCAGAAGTTACTACAACCTCTTCAAAAGCCATCCGGACTGGGAGAAGAGCCATTTGGAGCAAAACACCCACATTAATCTATTTTATCAGCTCCACTTCCAACTGCACTTTCATTCTTAATCATTTTGAGGGTTTGGGCATTTTGATAGCCCTCTGGATCATGTGTCTATTTGACCAGTTATCATTCCCTCCACCCCTGTCCTCTGTGATAGCCGCAGGCTATAATGCTTGAGAAGGGAATTGCTAACTTTGGGTCCAGAGTTAAAAAACTGTCTTCTTAGACGTAGAATCTCACAGAGCTCCAGGTGTGACAACGGTCTCAACCTGCAGAGAGGCTCCTCATGTGTGTCCTTAAAAACCCATCAAGGAAAATCCCATTCTCGGGAGGATTTTCTGTCTCCTTAACGGGATGCTTCCAAGACCTGGCAACTTAATGCCTCCATTGGATGCTGCTTCTCCTTCCCCTGCCTGCAAGCCCAGCTGCTCTGCAAGTTCCGCAGATGCTATCAAATCTGCCCATTTCTAGACATTTCTCAAGGCCCCAGACAACCAGCCTGGCTGATAGCAGGAAACCTGAAGAAATGTTGCAAGGAAAAGCAGATTACTGAGCATTTAACCTGTGATTTCCAAAGCTTAATGCAAGACGGTTTACCATGATGTCCTAAATACGAACCCATCTCTCCTTCAAACTTTTTAGCTTTCCTTTTTTTTTTTTTTTTTTTGGTTCGCTTCTCTATTTCCCCAAATTGGTTCTCTAAATACCTAGGAAAAGAAACACAGCAAAGGAGATGAGGGGATGCTCTCACGACATTTCTGCCGGCTTTGACCATGATGCTGTGCCTTTCCTTCCTAGCGGGATTCATCCCTAACTCCTGCTCATGCAAGGACTGAGTGGTGCCGATTGGCGTCACGGCTTCCTTGGAAAAAGCACAGCGCCGGAAAACGCTGCGTATTTTGCTCTGCGTGACCTAATTTCGCATTGTTTGAAGTCTGGTGTGTGTAAGCTCAGCCAGCGCATTAGCTGGGACACGGCTGGATTTCCTAGACTTTATGGGGGGTTTTATTCATATTTTCCAGTGCTATACTGTGTTTCTAAGGCAGACAGGGAACAATATAGCGTTTCCCTGGAGCTAATTAAGCTAATCACGGCTTCTGCATTTCATTTTCAGGATGACTTTTACCTTGCATCGCCAAAAAAATAAAGTCCTGAACTCTAGCATGATCATCTGGCACCAAATGATTTCTGATGGAGAAGCAACACATAGATCTGCAAGGATCTGCTCTCAACTATCCCTCTCCTATTATCCTGCTGCTGGAAGAAGAGCTCCTGAGGAGAGAAGAACTAGTTTGTGGGAGTGAAAGCCTGGTGGTGACCGTCCTGGTGACCGTTTCCACCAGGGCACTGATGCTCCTAGAAAGTTTTGCTGGACCTCTGTGGAATTCAGCCCATGCTGTGTCTCGAAAGCGAAGCAGCTCCCTCTAATTCCCTTTGCCTGCTTGCAGCCATCAAAGTCAGGTCCCTAAGGATGGGGAATTCCTAGCATGGAATGAGTTGTCCACCTCCCTTCCTCAGCAGCAGCAGATTTGCCCCATTCCTGGACCATCAGGGCCCCTCTTTGCTAGGTCACCATCCCTCAGGACTTTGGATTTCCAGGAAGAACATGGCTCAAAACCCACCTGCCCTGATACTCCTTTGCTCTCCCTGGCTTCCCTGGTCCTATCCTGATCCACAGAAACCCAAAACCACCCAGAAAGACAGCCAGGCAGACATCTCCTCCAGCTCCATGAGGCAACTCCGGGGCCTTGGAGCGGTTCATCCTGAGCAGCTGTGATCCCCACCGCAGCCCTCATTGGATTCCCAACGTAGAAGGGTCAGCAGTGAGTGGGAGGAAGAGGAATCAAAGCGGTGGAAAGAAAGACGGAGAGGGAGAAGCCTCCACAATGACACTGCGCCGTCACTGGCTGGGAGCATTCAAATCCTCAACAGCCCTGAAGAAAAAGGCAGACAAATTCCCATTTTGTACTTGGGAAGAAGCCAGGTGATGTCATCATCTTCTAGGAGGATGGCGGAATACTTTCCATTCCAGCAGTAACTCAAGATGTCGAATAGCAGCTCCTAAAGCTAAACACCGTTAAATCAGCATGTCAGGGCAGCGTCTACCTAAGGATTTTTAGAAAGCCGGCTGACAAACTGGGGGGGCCATTAACGTTCACTTTCCACATGCCGTCGAACAGGGGGATGTTCCAGAGATGTAGGAAAAACCTATTTGTTAAACGAGGCACTCTTGCCTATTTTAGGACTCCCACTCCAGCCTCTGCACCAGGCAAATAAAGACGTGCCAGCTACAGGACTCGGTCAGTAAGGAATTAAAGGGAGGTAGCCACAGCCGTGAAAACCTATGTACATTTATGGAAAACAGATTAAGGCAAATTAGACTCGTATGGGGTTCTGCTGTTTTTGATGCAATTACAAGTTTGGTTGGGAAAGGTAACAGCATTAATGCAATGCACCCAGACTTCTGTAGAGCATTTCCCCAAGTAACACATGATATTTTATTCAGAAATTAGAGGGTCTGCAGACACTGGAGGACATATTCAATGCATTAAAACTTGGCGAGCCTGCACTGCTTTGCTCTGCGAGCTCAGCTGAGTTTGCAGTGAGCAGGTCTGTTTCTACTAGAGCGAACAGATCTGGGTCGTGACTTTGGGCTATTAAACATTTTTATCAATGACCTAGAGAAAGCCCAAAACATTGTGAATAAAGTTAGCTGATGACATGGAAGTTGCAGCATGGTAAATGCCGAAGAAGATGGGTCACTAAATGCTAAAGAAGATGGGTTGCTCATACCCAAGCACCTGGATGCTGTAGAAAGCTGGGCACAAGTAAGCAGTACGTGTTTCAGTACAAATACGTGCCAAGTCGCGCCTCCGGGGAACAGGGTAGAGGCCACACGGGTGGCCTCCATGCCAAAAGGATGTGGGTCATGGCAGCTGAGCAGCGGAGCAAAAGCAACCCGTGAGAAGCCATGGCCCAAACAGCTAAAGCAAATGTGGGATGTAGAGGCAAGGGCATCTCAAGGAAGGAAGCAACACCCACTCTGGCTCTAATGGCTGCAAAAACCACAACTGCATCTATGGGACGGTGGCTCCACCACTAAAAGGACCAAAGACTTGCCAAGGGTGGGGAAGAGCGAAGGAGGTTGGCCCAACAACTCACCAAAGAGAGAGCCAGAAGCTCAACGATTCCTCTTAAATAGTTGCACAGAAAGCAGGAATGTGATGAGGAATGGCTGACTAGACAAAGTTTGCAAAGGTCCAAATGTCCGGCGCAGTGCATGAGAAGCCTTATGCTTTTCACAGAGGATGAGAAACCACTGGAAGAATTTAGCAGATAATTCTCCATCTCTGGAAACATTTACATCAGAATTGGCTCTATCTGCTCTAGTTCAACCAGGAATGTTTTCTATAAGAGTTTAATTACCCCTAGGGCCTTATAATTTATTGGCTGGGTCCAGCATTATCAGTGGAGGCCCAGAACCAAAACGGGCCTGGAGCCATAAATAGCCCCTTATCTTCAAAACATCACGTACATAGGGAACACGATTACAAGGCAGCGAGGACATAGCCTTCCTCAGGGCTCCAGAAAGATGCACGCACTCCCCCACGTGCAGCCGGTCTGTATCCTGTCTCCCAAATGCAAGCACAACACACCTAGAATTGACTCCTATTTTTTTTTTTCACCCAACTTGGACATAGAGGAAAAGCTCCGAGTCCAGGATTTGCATTTGTCTACACATTGCTACCACCGTGCGTCCTCTCCATGCCCACAGCACATCCCTACCCAAAGCAAAGCTGGTTTTGTGCAACCACATCTCCTACCAGGGCTTCCCCATGTACTCGTGTGCGATGGCAAGGAGCCCAAAGGACATGCTGCTTACTGCAGAGTTGGACTTGGGCTGAGTCAGTGTTAGCGCTGAGTTGAGCTGGGTATTTTGTTAGGTCAGTGGTGGAGCTGGGCCAGGTCAGTGTTGGCGATGGATCAGTTTTGGAGCTGGGCAGGGTTGCTGGTTGAGCTGGATGGGGTCACTATGGGGCTGGATGGGTGCTGGTGTTGGAGCTGGCTCGGCACCTCCATGCTCTGCATCATGGCTCTCTCCCCAAGAGAAGAAAAGCATAAATAAAGCAACAAAGGCTCCTTCCTTCCTTCCTTCCCACTCCACCAGCAACTCACTGTTGAGCCTCCAGGTCCCTCACAGTGGCGTTGAAGTGCAGAAGATGATGAGTGGCCAACAGGATCTTCTAGAGACTACCTTGGCCTCCTCCTCTTCCCAGCACCCCACCAAACTCCCCTGTGCAGCTCCTCTGCTCCTCAAAAGGAAGCCGTGGTCAGAAGGGACTGTCATACCATCCCTCATCATCACAGCACGACCAGGACTCCATTCTGTGCAGATGCAACAAAGAAAACGATGCACGCCCTGGATGCAAGTGCTGCAACTATGGCCGTGCCGGGTGGCCACATGTCCCCAGAAGCTGGAGGGACGGTGGGAATGGGAACGCGGCTTGACACGCAGTGTCACCGCTCTCTCCAAGCAGGCAGAGACCATCGGGGTTTGGATTGCGGCGGCTCTGCCTCCTCTGCCGTGGAGCAGAGCCAATGGCTACGAGCGGCGGGGAGAGGAACGTGCGCTGAGCGCGGCACGGGAGGGCCGGGGGGAGAGGGAGGAGGCAGCCCAGACAAAGAGCATGGAGACGCGGGGAAAAAAAGAGAGAGCAGGAGAAGGTGAAGCTGGAAGATCAGGAGCCAGGACGGGAAGGGAAGCGGCGCGGGGAGGAGCGCGCGACAAGACCCTCGGGAAGAAGTGAGCAGAAGGAAGCGAGCCCGCAAGCGAGCCCCAGCGCAGCGCCAACCTCTTAACCACGCCGGGTCACTAAGGGCTCCCCAAGCCTTCCGTGCTGGGCCTGCAAGCTTAGGAGAGCTTAAGCTGTTAGATGCATGAACTTCCTCCATAAAGTCTCCCGCGCGCCTGCCTCGAGCGTGCTCGCAATGTTATTAGCCACAGGAGAAGCTTGGCAGAGAAAATGAGCAGCAGTTCCCAGCGCTTTGCATCACTGGGGATGCCTGTCACTGGGGATGCCCTTTTCCCACCCAAAGGTGCGAGTGGGGCAGCACGGGCCCCCCCATGCCACGTCCCCCGCAGGCCACCGAGACTTGGGAGAGCATTGCGCGCCGACAGCCAGCCCGGATTTGCTTTTGTTTGGCTTCTGGAAAGGGGCCCAGATTTCCTCCTGCCCTTGGCAACGCCACAAAACCTGCGAGCCACATGCAGCAGCCAGCTCGCCGCTGCAGACAGCTCGCACACCGCTGCTGCCGGCAACGGCACAGGGCACAGACCAGCAGTGGCCGCACGGGGATGAAGGGACCCTCTGGGACGCGGAGGAAGGACGGAGACGCTGAGACCCTCCCGGCCCGTTCTCCTCTCCTCTCCGTCTGCTGGAGGGAAGTGGAGGATGCTTCTTGGTCTGGCCTGGTCCCCTGCCGGCCAGGTGGCTGCAGGTCACCGCGTGATTAATGATGGTGGGGAGCACCAAGCCCCGTACACGTGCATGAGTGCAGGCTGCAGAAACAGCTGCCGAGTACCAGACCTTCCCAAATCCTGCTTGCCCGCTCCAGTCTCCATCGCCTTTCCCTGCTCCCGTTGCTTTCCCTGCTGGCCCCAGTGACGCAGAGGCTCTGTGAGGAGGTCCTGGGTGGCGCAGAGCATGCAAGGTCCCACTGGGACTGTCCCTTGGCTGGACTGGCGGGGGGACCAGTGTTAAATAAATCATTTTTGGTTTCCTCATATTGTGGCAAATGCTTTGCTTGGGCTTTGGAAAGTGTCCAGCTTTAATGCTGCGGTCATCTCGGTCTCCTCTTCGCTTTGGGTTGCAGCAGAACTTTTACCCCAGATTGTCTAACCAGGAGGAAGGACACTACAGCAGAGAGACCTGCTGGGTCTCCCTCTGTATCCTCGGCTTTCCCATTTGGAAAGGAACTAACCTTACACCCTCTGCCTTCTGAAAAATCCGTGTTCCCACTGCCTAGAGCTCCACTCCTGATGCTTTTTGCTACTCCTGTGACCAGTGGCAGCTGCAGGATGCTTGAACATCCCCAGTTCAGTGGCAATAAAACATTCAGTGGCCCAGCAGGGTCAAAGAAAAGCTATGAAATGATGTCCCTGCACATCAGGAATGACCAGCCACCAGCAAGACACTTTCAGTTACCTCCAGTAACACCTATCCTTGTCCAAGTCCTTATTCCACAGGGGACTGCAGACTTGGGAGGGGAGGATGCTCTAGGATAAAGGCCATAACATCCAGGTTTTACAGTCATGTCAGATGCTTCCAGTCCATCCCTCGACTCCAGGACATCCTGTTGAGCCTAAAGTGATTTTTCTGCTCAACTAGGATGAAGAAGAGGAAGGAATTTGCTCACCAAATGCCTCTGTTCAGGGTGGCAGAGCAACAGCAAAAAAACATGGCGTGGCCACCCGTCTCCCCCCTGGAGAGCATGGAAGGCCATGGAGGGCATGAAGGACCTGCATGCAACTCAAATATGGCAGTTCAGAGGACCCCAAGGTAGGAAAGAGCCTCTGCAATGAGAGAATAGCCCTGGCCACCACCTCCTGAGGCAGGGAAGGGGTGCAGAGGAAGGTCGGGGAGGAAGGGAGCATCTGTGCACACACCGGAGCTCTGCATCTGCTCATCCCACCTGCTCCCAGCACCCTGTCCAGGGCTGCTCTCCCTCCTGCTCCATCCCTGCCTCGGCAGGTCACTCCTAGCTCGATCATGCAGATTACAGCAGCAAATACTAATTAGCCACATGGAGCGGCGCCCATGTTGCCCAGGCCCTGCTCCAACCTGCCTCCCGTGTCAGGAAGCAGGGCCACAGCCTCTTCCTCCCAGTGCTGGTCCAACTCCGCTAACGGCTCATCCCGCCACCCGGCACAGCACACAGCACCGTCCAACACAACCAAGACCTCCTCGGCACCCCCTCCATCTGCCATAGCAAGGAGACGAGCCCACCATGCAGAAGAAGAAAGACAAGGAGTTACCTCTGCAGACGGTCCCGTTCTCCACCGACTCATAGCCTGCCCTGCACATGCAGCGTCCAATGGGCACCAGCCACTCGCCATCCCCGTTGCAGTAGAGTTTGATGGGCACGTCCACCTCCTCCGCGTTGGCGATGCACGTGCCCCGGGCTGCCACCAGCGAGGTGCTCTCCGCTCCGGAGAGGGTCTCTTGGAAAACAGCCCCATTCTGGATGACGCGGGGACATTTGCGGTAGAAGACACGCACAGCGATCAAGGACATGCAGCCTCCATAGTCCTGGAAGGCCAGGTAGAAACCGTTCTTGGAAACGGGCCCAAAGCTGCGCACCTCGGTGTTAATCTTCATCACCCGCCCGCCTAGGTCCACCTGTGAGAAGCTCTCGTCGGCAGCAATAGTGTCTACCTTCATCCAAGGGTTCTCCATCCAGTTGGGAAAAGTCTTGGTGGCCGAGTCAAAGTCTGACTCGTAGTAGTAGAGATTAAATGTCTCCTTACACGAGCCTGGCACGTTAGGGATACTGCTGCAGTCCCGAACAGAAAATTTCATCTCCACATGGATGCGGTGGGCACCCCGCCTCCGGATGTACTTGGTCCGGAGCCAGTTGTTTTGGCTGGATTCAAAGACATTGCACACCTGGTAGGTGCGAATCGTGTTCATGTTCTCGTCGTACCCACTCACTTCTTCCCACTGCGGAGGGGACACACAAAGTCATTGGGCAGCATTGCATCGACATTCCCAGGATGACGCGCAAGCAAGGTCCCCATCCGCTCCGCTGCCTCCCAACCCTGTTGCATGTCAAGCAGACATGTTGCACCAGCACAGATTGTGTGATAGTAGGTCCACACTGGCACACAGCATGGATTCATCCCCACCGGTACCCAGCACCTTGCCCAGCATCGACACCGAACACCCCTCCAAATGTCCGTACTCACGTGGCTTCATCCTGATCCTGCACGGTTTGACCCAAAGCGCGCGCCAGCCCAGTATGACCAGTGCCACCCGGGTCCTGGGTAGACCTCAGGGTGGTCTGTCAACGCTTTTCTACCCAGCCCCATCCTTGCTGCCCAAAAGGGTGGTAAAACTTGTGACACTGGTGGAGCAGGGCATTCATTTCATCTGCAGGCACTAATGTCTTTAGCAGGGGCTCTCTGCTCTGCTGCAGAGGCCTCTTAACCGCAGAGCCTCGGAGCGGAGCAACGCGATGCCTTTAGCAGATGTATTCCCGCCGGTGCCACTATGGTTACGAGTGTGGCAGACGCGAGCTGCTTTCTCAGGAACTCCTAGCGTGCCTCCAAAACCTCCTTCCAGGCTGCAGCTCCCACGTCTGTGCAAGGTGCCGGCAAAGCCCCTCTCCAGGGCAGCTTCTTGCAGCAAGGGAGCCAGCGGGAGCCGGGCACTGGCTTCTCCTGGCCCCTCCTTTTCCCAAATTCACCACCTGCACTAGCCCAGCAAGTCTCTTACCTTTGCCTGGCAGTTATTTCATCCCTGCGGTGACCCTGACCACCGCGTCCCAATATTTCCGCGACTTTAAAGGCAGCGCCGCTGGCACAAGCGCATGAGGACCTGCATGACTAGTCAAGAGTGGCCCTTCCTCAACGCCAGGTTTTTGGCAGTCTCCTCATTCCCACTGAACACCCAGATAAGCTTCCTGGAGGTGCCCCAGAACCAGCAGCGCTGGACAAGCAGGGCAGAGGCCTGACACCCTTGTGACACCCATGAGCAACACATCCTGCTCTGCACGGCACAGACGGAAGGGATTTGGGGCCACTTAGCATGGGACACCATCCCAGGCAGCTGGAACAGCTTTTCTTTTCCCTTTTTTTTTTTTTTCTTGTCGTTTTTATGAACTTGTTCACAAACCTGCTCAAGTAGAAGCCAAGCAAGAGCCACTGCTCCTGGAGCTGGGGGCCAGCACTGATTCCAGGACTTTTAGCATAAATCTGGTGCAAGTGGAGCCTTGGCCTCAGCCCCGGCTCACAGGGAGCCTCGGGAGTGCCCGGGGTGAAGGCACAGATTGCTCTTTGCACATCAAGGCAGTCAGGGAAGATCCCAAAACAGTTCCCAATGCAGAGAGAGGACCAGAGCATCCTTTGAAAATGCAGCGGGAGCTAAACGGGGGGTTGCTTTATTCTCCATAGGGAAATCTGTTGCGATGGTGGGAAATTACCACAAGTATCTCTGCAGGTTTTCTAGGGGGGGCAAAACATGGGCAAACAGTTGGTCTCTCTGCCCTGCCACCAATGTGGCTTTTTCTTGCCACCTTCATCCACCTCCTGATGGATGGCAGTCAGTGCCCAGCACCTGCCCTGACCCCATGCTGATGGGAAGGACTCAAGACACGAGTCTGCCGCACTCAGCACTGGCCGGGCGGCAGGGGCAAGAGGTGCATAGACGAATTCCTAGCATGATGCAGGGCATGAGCACGGGGGACGTGACACCGCCCATCCTCTATGCTGGGAAAATGCTGGGAAGATGCTCCCCCAGGGATACTCTTGCTGGCCAAGCTCCCCTGCACTCACTTGGGACGCCCGATGCTGGAGCGGGACGAGCAGCCGGTGACCTCCTGCAGCAGCATCTGGGGGTTTTGCCGGGCGGCTTCCGAGCCGCTGGCACCGCCAGCTGAGCTAATCCCTTGAATGCCCCACTCCAAAGCTCCCTTTTCTCTGCTGGGAGAGAAAGTCACCGCCGTGCCGCAGCCCCTGCGCGTCCTCGGCGCTTAATTAGGAGCCTCTCCCTTTCTCCTCGCTCTCTAATTAACATGCCGGGGCCTCAAAAGAAGGCAGCAGCACAATAATACGGAGAGACGGCTTCCAGCAGGCCCCGGCCTCATTACGGCGGGGCTGGGGGAGCCGGGAGCAAGGCCGGCTTTACATATGGAAAAACCTGCAAACAAGCGAGGCTGGGCAAGGAGAGAAAAAAGACTTGACCTCTGCTCCTGCCTATTGTGCGCCCGTCATTCCCCTTGGGCAGGACGGTCCCCACGCCCATGCGCAGAAGCGAGCACGGAGCCTTTCTCATGATGATGACGATGATGATGGCAGAGGGACGGCCGCTCGCTCGGTCACCTCTCCGGTGGGATCTGCTCTCTGGGATGCAGCTGGTTTTCTGCCGAGCTGTTGCGCTCCAAAGGGCCCTGGAGCACGGAGATGCCCCAGGCAAGCGGCCGCTGCTTTAGCAGCCTTGAAGGCCACTGCTCTGAGCCTTCTCTGCAATAGCGGATGGACCATGGGCTAAGTGACAGGATGGGGGCAGACAGAGAAACATGTTGCCCTGACACCGTTAGGTGAAAATTTTGGACACATCACCTAGAAAAGCTACCGGAAACCTCCATCATATATTTCTGTGTGTTCTTCCCACCATCTCTTTTGACACAGACAAAGCCCTTTGGATGAATTCTGTTGGGCAACCAACACGCTCGCTTGCTCAGAGACCCCCTGGCCACTGACTCAGCTCCCAAAAAGCTAACTTGCCCCAGAGTTAGGATAATTCACATAAGGATAACTCACCCCAGAGGGAGGATGCACCGTCCAGCCCAGCTCCGCTGTCGCCGTCGTGGAGTCCATCAAGGTCTCTGCAAGAAGGAAGTGAAACAAGGAGTCAAGGTGGCAACGTGGGCAACAGCCACTACATTCAGGCGTCCCCCACAAAGGGCCACCAGGTCTTGTTGAAGACGCATGGGACAGTCAGTTCCGTGGACGGCCAAGACGGGGGGGCTCAGACACGTCAAGGAGATGCCTTTGCCTGTACACATAAATATCCCGACACCGCCAAGTCACGAGCTTCCCAAAACATCACCCTCAAAGCACAAAAGACGGAGCTGTCAGAGTAATTCCGTTTTCCACCAGAAAACCAAGCTCCAAGTACAGATGGGAGTCCTGTGCGCTGATACAGCACTGTGATTTTCTGCACCTTGCCCACAATTGCTGCTTTGATAAAATCAGACAAAACCAAACTGCGTATTCCAAAAGTTTAGAAAATGTGGGTTAGAAAGCCTAGAGCAAAAGCTCCACACTGTGCTTGGGAAAAGTGCTCAGCTCACAGGAGAGATGGCGCCAGGTAGAGCTCGCCGGGCGATTCAGTAGCCACGACCGAGACGATGCTTGCAGCAGATACGACAACCCCATGCTCAGTGAGAACCGGCACTGGATTTGGAGGGCCTACATTTAGGAGGCTGTGGAGATGCTGGAAAGCATCCACTGCGTCCATTGCTGCGCTCAGAGCCTGGGGCAGCAAGATCACCGTGTCATGGGAGGCAGCACAGAAGAGGGAAAGCAAGTGCTCAGCAGCTTGGCCAAAGCCCTAAATGCCACCCTGACCTTTGCTGCTTCTGCTTGACTTGTGCTGATAAAAATCCCTGTTTCTGCAGGACATAGCAAGGCTTCTTTCATCCCTAGCAGACACAAATTGCACCGGCAGCATCTTGTCTCACCTCTGATCTTTGCAGAGAGGGAAGAGAGCAGAGGATGTGCAAGGAAGGCAGGGAATTATAAGTAGGTGCAGCTACCGGAGGGCTTCTGCCCTTGGGCCACCATCCCTCTTACAGCTACATGGCTCCAACCTGGGGAACAGTTCTTGCAGGAAGACAAGGTCATTGCCAGGACCAGGGTAACTGGACACAGAAAGGTCCAGTTGAAGGGTCCTAGTGATACCACCCATCACTGCAAGCTCAACCAGGAGAGCCTCCGAGGAGTCCAGACCTTCAGCCACCGCACCATGGACCCACCAAGCAGGTCAAAGCAGGGATGGAGAGGAAACGGCCATGGCTGGAAGGAGGCCATGTCCTACTGCTGCTCCTCACCACGCCGACCACCGAGCATCCTGCCACGAATCCCAGAAAGCATCTCAACCTCCTCCACTTTCACCGTCAAAGCCAAGCAAGAACGGATCTACGTGAGCAAATCCCTGACTTTCAGAGCCAAGGCTGCCCATCCGGACAGAGAAATGGTTGTTGTTCAACCTGCCGAAGAGCACGCGAGGCACGTGAGCTCCATTTTCCCATCAGCGAGCCAAAAAATGCCTCTCCATAGATATGCTCCTCGCACCTACTTCTGGCAGTAAATCATTTTCAGGCCGGCGGTTGCTCATTGCTCCCGGTTAGAGCTAGAGGTTTCCAGTTCACAGGAAACCAGCGCTTCAAAATTTGGGTTCCTTCCAGAAATAAAAAGCAAAAGTAGTTCTTTTCAATTTTTCCCCACTAAGGAGAGTTTTGGAAAACAGCTAGTCCAGAAGTATTTCAGATTTATGAAATTTCTTTATAAACTTGATATTTGCTTCCCCAGCTCAATAATAGTGTTTATTGTCTCAGCTTCTGCCTTTTTCATTAAAACCCCGGAGACACTTTGATCTAAAAGGAAAATAAGATTTTTCACACATTTCAGGCTGGAAGCCGCATTTAATTGCTTTTAGAATTCCTTGAAATTGTTACTTTATCTTAACTTCCAATGACAGTGGGGTGTAGGGAGTATATTAATAGCAATGACCATAACATCAAAGAAGAAATAGCCCAGAATGATACAAATACTTCTTGCAATAAAAATAATATTTGAAACTTTCTCAATGTTCAGTCTTCACTGACTGCAGAAGGTTTGGGTTGGGTTTCTGTGATGGTGGTGGCTTTGCTCCACCATCAGATGATGCTAGGATGCCTCACTCTCTAAATGATGACACCAGAGATATCTTGCTCACATGCTTGGCCAAGAGCATCTTTGCCTGTGCTCGGAGACACCCAGGAAAGCTCTCCAAGTAGCAAATTTCTATAAAAAATAAGCATATCAATTCATATATTTCTTCAGAAAGCAAAATCAGGAGCGATGCCCACTGAATTGACATATTCCATGGCTGCAGGTGCTCCTATTTGCATCTTCCATAGTTTCAGATCTGCTCTGCTTTGCCCGCATGTTAATCCCACCATTGGAAAACAAGATACATTTTTAATGAGGAAAATAATCACCCCTGGAGAGCAAGTGCTGAGAGACGCGGATCTCGTGCCACTAGCTCCTATCCCATCCTAGGAGAGCCAGAGCCAGACCTGCCCGTGCGGCAGGGAGTCACCTGGCACCCTCTGGCCCCTCCAAGTGTGACAGCCGAGGACGCGCATGGTCCCATCACCCGCGTCTCTTGAGTAGAGCTCCTAGTAGGATGGCTGGGAGATAAATGACATACGAGTTCCTTGCAACCCAGCCACAAGTGAAATGAGTTTGGGGGGGAGGGCGGGAGGGTCTCAACTGTAGCCACTTGTCCTTGGTGGCAAGTAAGACTTGAATCTGGGATACCCAGAATGGGGCATGGAGAAGGACAGAGGGGACAAATATGAAGGGACCGGAGGAGCGGAAGGTCTGGGTGCTGTGCTGGCACTTCCCAGTATTTGGGATATGGCAGGATATTTGGGATGCTGCGCTCAGGGAGGCACTTAAGCTCCAAGGGGGAGAAAGATTGATGGGGAGTGAGGAGAGGCAGTGACACAGTGAGGATGGGAACCACTTGCATCCTGCTGTCCCCACCAAAAAGCCACCCACATGGTCCCAGTGCTCTATGGTAGGCAAGGACTCCACCTTGGTCTTGCAACACTTCTCCCTGACAAATTAGGCCCAGGTGGCCTGAGAGCGAAGGGAAAACGTGATGTTCAGCATTGGCATCCTCCAGGAGCCGGCCCCAAAGCAGCCATGGGAGCCCAGTGACGGGAGCGTTGGGCAACAGGGCATCGAGCGCCTTGCTCGGGTGCTAGACCTTCGCACTGGAGATATTTGGACATGGGGTCCAAGGACTGCCCAGCACCAGGCATCGCCCCGGCAGGGGGAAAGCC
Organism: Nothocercus julius; assembly: GCA_013398735.1. Taxonomy (NCBI): domain Eukaryota; kingdom Metazoa; phylum Chordata; class Aves; order Tinamiformes; family Tinamidae; genus Nothocercus; species Nothocercus julius. The sequence continues at coordinate 962,031 of VZSV01000230.1, read as the reverse complement.
TTGGAGAAGAGGCAGCTCTGCAGGTTCAGCCCTGCTGGCGCTGGGATCAGCGGCAGAAATTCCAGTCCTAATTGAGCAATCGGAGCTGCAAGCTCAGGAATCCGATGCCGCGGCCGCCTCCTTGCCCAGCCACACGTCATTAACCGCCCGGCGGAGCGCTCCTGCAGGTCCCCGCTCCCCCGGCACCGTCCCTCCTGCGCATGGAGCCAGCGCCGGCAGGGAGGGGACGCCACGGCATGAGGCTTTGTCACCCCACGCAGCATGGAAGCAATGTGCTCCCAGCAGGCTCCAGTCAGCATCCTGACAGATCTAGCCTTAAGGGGCTCCCATTTTAATTTGCTTTTATTGGAAAATGCAGATGGTGACCGCCCACCTCCCAGAACATACATGGGGTAATAAAGTTTACAGAGCAACGAGATGATCTGCAAATGCAGCCTGAGCAGCAGTAAAGCCCCGCAGCCCTTGCACTGGCACGATGAGGGCGAGCAGAGCTGGACCGTGGCACTCGAAGAACCTTGAGGACCAAGCTGAGCCCATCCCTGTGGTGTCTGGGCGCTTATAGAGCAAGGTTAACCCAGCTGCCTTCTTTCGTGGTGGTGCAAAGCATTACGATCTTGCAAAGCGCCATGGCCGCACAAAGCACCAGGACATTGCAAATCCAGCACCCACAGACGCTCCCATTCCTTGGGCACCACCGCCCCTCCTGCAAAAAGGGGACTCGTTTCTGCTGGAGAAGTGAGCTTCCAGCCCACGTCTGCCGAAAACAGGCGGCTGCAGCCGGGCCGATAGATCCACCCCCCCATTCATCCTCCAACATTTGCATTTGGCTCTGTGTGCTCACCTGACAGCCAAGTCTTCCTGCTTTTCCCTGTTTTTACTGACGGGCTGTAAATTTGCTTCTGGTTGGCAGCTCCGAGCGGGAATGACTTCAGAGGAGCTGCCGAGCCAGCTGCAGGCTCGTCCTTTGCAGGAAGCTTCTGGCATGTGGAGAGGGACCCTGAGCCCTGCGGCTGCCCTTGCCCAGGCTCCGGACCCATCCTGGCCTCCGGACTTGCCTCGTAGCTCACGGGAAGGAGCGAAAGCGACGGCGGAGACGGCAGCTGTCGGCGGTGGGTATTTTTAGTGAGCTGCAAATGTTTCCTCTCTTGGGAAAACTCCATCTCCGAGGCTTCGCTGCGGAGAGGGCTTCCTCTTTCATGCACGGGTAATTCACTGCACGCTGATGCAGCAGGTTGAGCCAAGAGGCGCTCGCTCGGCGCTTGCTTGCATCGTTGGCCTGGCAGGGCTGCAGGGAGCAGTGGGAAACACGGGATATGGGTCCCTTCCGCTCTGTGACGGCACCAGCCCAGGTCTCGAGTACTTGAGGGGGTTAGTTAACCAGTGCGGCTCATCAGGCATGAGCTCAACACTATCAAGATCCAACGGCAGGTCAAGCAGGCGATGAGATGTGCCAGCACAAGGAGGCACATCGAGCTGTTTGGCTTCTGCAGCTGGACCAGCACAGGTCTGGTCCCAGGCAGTGGAGGGGGACTGCATTCAGGCGAAGGGAAAGCAGAGGCATCCAGAACCGCAGCACCATTTTCACCATGGCCTGGGTGCAAATCCCCCATGTCAGAAATCCACGTGGTTGGGACAAGGGTTGGCAATCCCTTCACCAAGCTGAGCCTGACCCAAACTGACCATGACAACAGCTAACATCCGCAGACCACAGATCAGCAAAAGGGTTGCATTGGGACAGGACCTCTAGAGACCACCTAGTCCAATGTCCCTGCTCAAGCAGGGTCATCCAGACTAGGTCACCTAGAGCACATTGCCAAGGATTTTGTCCAGACCAACTGGAGAAGAAGCCAAGAACCTTCGCACAACACAAACCTAATACAAGCAGGGACCATCAGCACTGAGACAGAAGAGACACACTGGGCTCTTACACCACCCCAGAAACTATTCCTGGTGATCCGAGTGCTTGTGGAGAGTAATTGCCAATATAAAAATGCAACAACCCATGGGGTAAGCACAGAGTAGAGCTCATTTTGACAACTGAGGATGAAGAGATCAACGAACCAAAGACGAGCAGTTGCCTAGGTACACACACACACACTCTGGTAACACATATGGGGAAAACAGATTTTAGCCCCATGAATACAAACCACATGTGGGGGTGTAAAAGGGGGCAATTTCCCAAAGTAGAGAGGGATTATTAGCCAAAATTGATTAGGGGGGAAACATAAACAAAAGCAATGAGAAGTAATTAGAGCCGCCATAAGAAGGCGTTGCCAAAAATCTTGCAAATCTGCAATCATAAAAGGAGGCTTCTTCAGTTAAAAATTGCCTTGGCTTTGCATAAAAGAGAAAAAAAATTGCAGGGAAAATAAACATATTGTATAAATTAAAAAAGGGGGGGAGCTGGCAGCAGTAAATTAGCAGCTATGAAACACAGACAGTCGGTAGAGGAAGTTATTGCATCAATGAAAAACCTACTGCCAGCAAACGTAAAGGAGGGGGAAATTAAAAAAAAAAAGAAAAAGGGGGGGAATTTTTGGACTCCATCAAAAGCCAATAAAATCAAAGGGCTGGTTCACAGGGAGGCTCATGTGTAAAAAAAAAAGCTGAGCAAGAAAGGCAGAGGTTTTGTGATGCTTCTCCTTCTCCAAGCAATGTCCGACTCCGCGGTCTGGCCAGCTTCTTGCTTGCTTGCAGTGGGTGGATTCCCACCCCCAAATTCCCTACCTGGCACCAAGAAGACTTGATAAAACGATGTGTGCTGGAGGAAAAATACATAAGGAAGCAAGTCCGTCTTGCTGTAACACACACCCGGCTGCTCACTGGGAACATCTGGAATCCCGACGCTGCACCGCGAGCTGCTTTCTGCAAGCGAGCAAGTAAGAGCGCGGGGTGAGAATCCTTGATACCCATCCTGGACTTCTTGAGGCCTCGCAGGGTTAGCACACGCATGCTTTCCCCCTCCAAATGCTGCACATGTGCCTGATACAAGTGTCCCTCAGGCCAAAAAAAGACCCCAGTTTGGTTACCACCAAAATGTCCCTGCATTGCATAAACTGCCCAGCTCCACCAGCTTAGCAAAGTTCCCAGTTTTGCTGAAAAGCGGGGAAATTTTGCATTGCAGAGGCACCCTGCAGCATCTGGAAAACCGCCGGCTCGGAGTATCCAAGTAAACCTCCCACCCGGCACGTGGCTGCAAGCGAGGACATATTCACTGGAGGGAAGAGCCCTGGGGGTTGACACTGGTTTACGAGAAATCGGTCACCTTTGATCTGCAGATCGCGAGCACCAGCCCATCGAGCGCGGCCCCGCGTGAGCTGTTGCACAGTTAATTAGGCACGTTATTAAAAACATGCTCCTTTTTACCGGGCTGATTGAGCCCCGCTCCCCAGCCCTGCTAAATGCAGGAGCCTTTCACCATCAAAAACCTTCCCTCCACACCAGCACTGGAGAAGATACTATTTTTCAGGCTAGACTGCACAACGGGCAGTTTTTCCAATACCTTGAGTTGTGACTGTGGCTCTTTCTTTCTTCTTCATCTCCCATTTGCACTCTCTTCCCAATGCACACACCAGGAATGGACACAGCATCCCAGGCTGATATTTTCCTGCTCATCATACAGAGTTTTTGGTGAGCAAATTTAAAGCAGGGAAGTGTGTTTGCAGCACCTCGACCCACTCTTTTCGGGGCTAGAGATTTCCAGGATAGCATCTCCTATAACACATCCATGGACCACAGTTTCCAAGTGGGATTCAGCTCCCTGCAGACCCACTTTTGGTGCAGGAAAGCAGAGCATCCTATTGTCCTAGGTGCAACCAACCCATTCTCCACCACTTTCTATCATCCCTCCAAAATTTGCACTTGCGGCACACAGAGCCCTCATGAGAAATACTGCCCCAAATAAAGCAGGAATGACCCACTTAAGGACTTTTCCAGCACAGGCCAATTTGCAACCCTTGCAGATAAGCACTGCAGAGAGATCTCTATACCCGCTTCCCACTGGGAACCCCTCCTCACAGCTCTCATGTTGCTGGATCATCCCTAAACAGCCCAAAAAACCCTAGTTACCTCTGGAAAAAAAAAAATCTTGGAGTGACTCATCCACCCCTGAGGACCAAAGCACTGAGTGCGGCATCCAGCCCTCCTTTGCCAATGCAGATCCTGCTTCCAAGCGGCAGGTTGGTTTCCACTTGGCCAGCCACGCTCCCAAAGGCTTTTTATGAAAAACTCACAATCCCGAGACATTTTTCCGAGTGCAATCCATTAGCGCAGCATTTAGCACGTATCATTTCTACTTCGCAGCCAGCAATTGCTCTGATTTCATGGGGAAACAGCTATTAAACAGGGCCAGAGTCAACGGGAACGTAGCAGGACGTTTCCCCCACCACAAAGAGCATGCGCTTCTAGAGCTCTCACATTCTGCAGGAATTCCTCCCTTCTCCCAAATTATTCCAGTGAGAGAAGGTAACAGCACCGGCTGCAAAGATTTTGGAGGTTTTCTTTTTGAAGTTATGGATGCAAACTATGAACTAAACTATGCAAACTATGGATGCAAACTACGCAACTAAAGAGAAGGTCTGAAATGCCCGGGTGTTTCCTTTAGCATTGCTCCTGCAAGGTGTGTTGGATCCTTGCAGACCTTCCTGGGTTGTGCCCTGCAGGAATGTGCCTTGAAGATGAGACAATGTGTGGCTTAGCTTCTCTCCCATCTCCTCCGAGGGGCTTCATTTCCTAGGCCTCTGGGGTAGGGTCCAACCAGGAACCAGGGCCACATGGGATCGCTGCCCTCAGAGCAATGTTTTTGCTAGACCATCTTGCTTTTGGCACAGGAAAGAGAAAACAATCACCACCACAACAAACAAAAAGGCAAGGTTTCAACCCTGACTCCAACTGCTCCAAGCAAAAAATAACTTCCTAAAAGAGAAAGCTAATGAGGACGAAGGGAAACTATCGCTTTCAGCAATGCCCAGCTGAGCAAGATGCATCTAATCCCACGGGTGGGAAGGGTGAGCAGATGCAAGGACCTTTTCAAAATATAAATTGCGACTTGGGAGGTTAGAGATGGAATTCCTAATAGGATGCCACCAGAGAGGTTAAGGGATCTCCAGCACAGGAAGTTTCCAAGAGTTGCCTGGAAGAAATCACAGCCATCACAGCTGAATATTGTCATGATGTGGCCAGAATGGGCACTTGGGACACCAGAGGGGGAGAATATCTCCCACTCTGATCTGAAACAGAAATGCCCTGTTATTTCTCTTTTAATGATGGAAATGAAAAATCTTTGTCTCCTAGCTGGTGACCCAAAACCACCTCCCCAGCACAAAGTTAGTTTTTTGCAATGATGCAAGATGTCTTGTCCAAACCCCAGTTTGTCCTCTCAGTGCCTTCCCCTCATAAGGAAGGCAAGGCCCCCCTGGCTTAACCACAGGCTCAGAGACGGGAGCAAGACTATGCACATCAGCATCCCTCCTGCAAACTCACCCATCTCTTCAGTGGATACTGAAACAACTATTCTCAACCAGGAGTAACACAACCAAGGCATCTGAACTCTTGTTGCACCAAATCAGCGGGTGGTAGACCAGCAAATGACAGGCAGGAAGCCTCTTCTCAGCCGAAATGGGGCTTGGGCCACAGCAGCTCCATAACCACCAGCAAAACAAGGTGGTCACGAAGTCTGTCCTCTTTGCACCTTCAAAAACCTCCCATTCCCCTCACCCAATGCTGTGCTGATCCCATGGCAGACACAGTCTCCAGCTCCCCATCTGCCCAGAAGGACAGGGGCTGAAGGATGTCTCTGCGGTCTGGGGCATGGTGACCTCGCCAAGCTCATCAAAGACTAAGGCTGGCGTGGCTGAGACTTGAAAATCCTACTCCAAAACACGAGCTGCCGCCCAGTCTCTGCGCCAGAGCTCCCAGCTCGCAGTTATTCAGGACGCTTGCACATTTAGAGGACGCAAAGCTGAGCACGCACAATGCCAAGGGAGAACAAGGGGGGCTAGCCCTGGCCTTGAGAGCCTTCGGTGTTTCCTCCACTGGGAAAAAGTGCCAAATCGACGACTGCCTTTAAACAGTTTGGCCAGGACTGCCGAGGAGGAGGATGGTGAGAACCAGCAGGGAGGCAAGTGCAAAGCAAACATCATGCCCAAGCAGAGTTTGCTCTTGCCTCCTCCAACCTTGACCCTTCCAAATCCTGGCTTTTCTACAAAGGAGGGGGACCAAATATGCCCTCATTAATATGTTAATCAGCCAGAGTTAGAGCTACGACTTTGTCTATGCTGCAAATTCATCACATGTCACTGAGCCAATAGAAACTGATGGAGAGGATGGGACTCAGCCCAGCTACCCCTACACCTGCATGAAACACAAACATTGTCAGGATTTGAAATGGTGCAACTACACAAGTGATGGAAAGACCTACAGACGAGAGTCAACAACCCAAGTCCCCGATCTCCGCCTCTCGTGCTGCCTGGATGCATTGCTGCCTTTGGGACCCGTCAATATCTGTCGTCATTACATGATTCCATGGCCTGCGACAAGCTCGTTACATAATTTTAATGCACAGAGTGCATTAAAGACCACGAGATCTGCAATTTCAGATCTCGTAATGACGCAGAAAGAGGGCTGAATCAGTGGACTGGAAGCAAATAATTGTCCCGGCACTGGTGATCACGGCCTGGGTTGGCCAAAAGGAGGACAAGCCTAGTCTAAAACATCTTTGCCTGATGCTCAGAAAAATAACAGATGGAGTTAACCAAGGAGAAGAGGCAAAAAGCATAAATGATAATTTGAGAGATTTTCAAATAAGACTTTATAATATGTTTTTAAGCTACAATTCCACAAAACCAACCTCTCTGTGTAAGACAATGCTGGTGAAAACAGCAAATGCAAAGATAATATATGAGAAATGGAAGAAAATTGAGCAGGCAACCAATATTTTATTCTGAGCGATCAAAAATTAAGGAAGTTGACAGGGAAAGCTATGAAGAAACTATGTCTGCAAGGCTAAAGACAAGAAGAAGTTGCGTTGTTGTTGGGTTTTAAGTTCATAGACCAAGGGCCAAAGAAAAATATCAAAATTCACAGAAAGAAAATTGGAAGATTGGAAAGCTTTCAGTCCATCCTCCTGCTCCCAGTTGGGCTATTTGCAAAATTGATTCAGGCTGCTCAGGGCGTTGTCCAGGTCCAGCTGAGTGTCAAAAATCTCTGTGGATGGGGATCTCCCCACCTTTCTGGGTCCTGTTCCAGTCCCGCCCCAGCTTTAGGGTGATTTTTTGCCCCCTTTTGCCTAGTCAGATCTTTGTTTATCTTGTATATCTTTGTTTATGAAAGATGGCCATGGTCAAGCAGCATTTTTTTAATTAGAAAAATAGGATGTTATTTCCATAGCCCCTCAGGAGGACAGAGATGTTTCCTCCCAGAGATTAACAGAAAATTCCTCAACTCATACATAATTAACGACCTGGGGACCATCTAACTGCAGTTCTCTTGAAAAACACACGTGCCGTTTGCAAGCAGCTACAAAACAGCTAAGATTTTGGCCACAGCCTGCACAGATGTGTCAGGACCAAGCGGTGACCAATGGGCCCTGTGGATCTGTGAGATCCCACAACCATCATTTACCTTCATTTCAGACATGACACTTTCATAAACAAGCCCAAAGAACTACATCCACAACAAAGTGCTGTAAGACAACACGCCGTTAGAAAAATCAAGTTCTGGGACCCAGATGTGAACATCAGATTGGGAGAAAACCCCAAGAAAGCTCCAGTGTGACTCCAGTACTGGTCCATGTTTGCATTATAAGGGGACAGTGGGACAAACCTATACAGCTCTTTGAAGTCCAGTGTTTCTAGAGACTAATTCCATGGCAATCGCTGAGAAGGGGAAAGATGAGGCCAGAACTTTGGAAGGCAGATATCAAAAAGGTCTTGACTACTTGCAACCAGAGTGGGAGAAAAGACCTTGCAGATCCCCACCAACCAGTGGAGAACATGAAGGTGGGTGACACCTTCTGCTTAAGAAGCTGATGCCCCTTCAGAAAAAAGAGAAGGGGGGTGAGAGCGATTCCAAAACTGAACACACTTCCCAGCAAATTGCTCAACACAACTTCAAGAAATAGCAGGTAAGAGCCCATGAGGGGAAGTCTGGGAGAAGAAGAGTTAAGGAAAGCTGGTAAGTCCCTAAGGACACTGATATAGAAGCCTCTCAGTGCAGACGAACACTGAAGTTTAGTAGATGCTCTGTGATTATAACACAGGGAAATCGTAGGCACTCAAGGTCTCGCTCCGCCTGAAATCACTTCTGGGAAAATAATGAAAATGCTGATGTAATTCAAATCATAAAGAATTAAAGAGCAGGAGTATAATTAACACCAGTCAACATACTTCTACAGGAAACAGGTCTTGTCAAACAAATCTGATTTCATTCTTCACTGAGATTACAAGTGTGATTGGTGAGAGCAACCATGTACATGCGAGAGACTTTCTGCCTACTGAAATCAGGAGGCGTGACGGCAGCACGGGGAGGCAAAGCCAACCATGCCAGCGCTAGGGCAGCCCCGGCTTGGTCTTCCAATGCTTCGGATCACAGGAAGCACGTTGAAGGGACTAGGAGCTGATGAGCTGGCAGGTTTTAAGTAATAGTTCTCAGGGCTGCTGACCCCCATGGATCTCTGGGATCTGCAGGAACCAGCCCAGGTTGGTTTTCGTTGTACTTTTAGCATGCTTGAGCACGCTGAAGGAAATCAATGCTCAGCTGAAATGCCTAATACTCTGCCAGACTCAGAGGATCCTCAGGTGAAGGATGTGGGACTCAATTCCCCTGGCAATAACTGTATGACAAGAAAAATAAGGTATTTACTTTAATATAGTCATTAATTTTTGAGGGAGAGCAAGGATGGAGAAGAGCCTCAGAAGACAAGCTGGATCATCCCAAAACAGCCATCCTAGGCAGCTGAATTGAACTGCCCTCTGCAGGATCCCATTTAAGGAGGACAATCCTTAAAACAATTCAAGCTGCATTGAGAAACACACTGGAAAACTCCAGTAAATACCTCTTGAGTGAATGCTGGTGCAGCTCAGGAGATGTAGGCACCAGCCTGGAGGATGATCCAAGCAACCCTGTGAGAGTGAATCAGGCAGGAGCTACTGCTTCCAGGCTGAGCCCAGCACACCAGGACAAAGCTCTTCCCATCTGACAGATGTTCACTGTGCATAAAAAGACAGGCTGGCTTCAATCCTGTTCCAGGTGGACAGGTGTCCCCACCACCTAAGTGCTGTCATTACTGGTGTCCCTGTTGGGAGTGTGATGGATTAGGGCTAAGTCAGGGTGTGCAAATGAACTCCATCTTCTTTAATACATGGGGTTTTGCTTCTGGAGATGCTCTGTACAACTCCTCCATGCTGGAGCATGACCCTCATGTGGCGACTCATCCATCCTGGTGTGCTGTGGGTAAAGCATGTCTGGAAAAGTTGACCCAGGGCAGACCAGGGCTGCCTACTCAGACTGTTTCTTAGCCATAAGGATAATATATGACACAGGAGAGACCCATAAATCTGTTCTGCCTTCCTCTCCATGGCTCAGACAGCAGGAGTGTGACCACAATTTGAAAAAGGGCTTCTCCCTTCCAGGTGACAGATGACCACTGTCACATGGAGGTGCACCTAGGCACTCCCTGTCCCACAGCTGAGCTGTCCCAGCATACAGCTGACTGGTCTACAGACCTGGCCATGCCGTGTCAAGGTTGACATGAGCTACAAAAGAGACAAGACCTGTCCAAGATGTGTTGGAAGACGGAAAGGCGAGATTGGGGTGGCCCTTGTCCACCCCAAGGCTAGACAGTGCTCTCCAGGATCCCATCAAGCAGCAAATCCATGCTGAAAAATCTCTCTGCAATGGGGAGGAGAGCAGCTGCTGTTGTCAATGCATCCCGGGGTTGTCACTGCTGCCTCATACCCCCTGCCTGCCCCTCCAGATCTACAGACATTCAACACCACCTCTGCCAAGCCAGCGCTCGGTTGGGTTCCCCCCGCTAATGCCAGCAGAAAAGTCATCTTTGGGGGGTTTAAAGCATCACCCCCCAAGACTTAAGCGATGCAAATGCATTAAGGCAAAGGACCTCACAGCCAACAGAGGAATTCTTGGGCTTGATGGACTGTTTATAGAGTCTTTTATAGGAAGGATGGGTAACCTAACCCCAACTACAACATTTTTTATGCTGCTCTATGACGGTTCAGCTGTGATTAAACTGCTGGCACTGTCCCACGGCACATAAAACCGTGGAGACCAGCAAGACTCATCCCCACCAGAGCCCTGCGAATGCAAGCAGTGAAACTATTCCAGGCATTAAGGACCACCAGGCCCTGCCGCAGGATCAGTGACATGGCTGCTCCTGTGAGCCCTGCTGTGGGCTCTGCCTGTCATCACCACTCACATCTCCAATTTGTGTGTGTGTTTTTTTTTTTTTTTTGTCTTAAAAGACCGATGCATTTGC
>VZSV01000230.1:913239-943617 GCA_013398735.1 Nothocercus julius | reverse complement strand
CCGACCCACTCCCTGGGGCTGAACATCTTCCTCCTTCTCCTCCTCCTCTCCAGCAGCTCCTATCCCCTTTCACCCGCTCTGTGCACAAAAGTGGCCCTTCCCAGGCACCTGGAGCATCCTATGGGAGCCCAATGTGGCTCCAGGCCAGGCCTGGTCAATGGACGTGATGTGTCCAGCGGGACAGACCCCGGGGGCTTTCTGCTGCCAGCCCTGACCCTCGGCACCCATCTAAGCCAAGGTGGGAGCGGCAATTCCCTCTCTGGCAGTTTGGAGCGGGTGTCATCCCATTGCAAGCGCAGTTCTGACCAGCAGTGTCCCAGCAGATGCTGATGAGACCTCCCTCTGGTTTGCCACCCTGTAGCGCTCCGTCCCACCACCCCGAAAGTTCTCCCAAGGCACCTGGGAACCAAACGTACCCCCGAGGTGCCTGAGTGCCCGCCTTTGAAGCAAAGCCTGCTCAAGCCACGTGCAGGTGTTTGCCCAACAAGCCCCCAGCGCCACCAACTTGATATCTCCTCCCCGCCCTTTCTACCCTACTTCATCCACTTCCTGCCTAGCACTGCTCATTCCCTGTCCTTTGGCCCAGAGAAGCCAGACGTGTCCTGCAGAAGGCACCTAGGTATCTCCTGAGGGACGGTCACACCTTGCACCTGGAGCTCCACACAAGGTGGACACCAAGTCAGCAGCTCCGTGTTGGACCAGCAAGGACATGAGTGATATCAGGCCTCCTCCAACAACCTTCTTTGCACCTTCCCTTCATCCTGCACCAAACTCATGCTAGGAGCATCCATGGAGAAAGGCACCGCATGTCCTCCCTGTCCTCAGCTGGCCACAGGGACAATGTGACTGGTGCTCCCCTTGCTGCCATCTGGTGACAAGTGATGGCAGCACTAGGTGGCAGCAATGTGGGCTGGTGCCACCTGGGGTGGTGAGATGTGCTGCGCGCCTTAGGAGCCACTGTGCCCATCTAGCCCTTGGACAGCCCAGTCAGAGCAGGTCTAACCCTCTCGAGATGAGAAAAGCAACATCTCTTTAGAGTTACAATGGGGCAGTCGCCACTTCAAACACACCTCGATGAGGTTTTTTTTTAATCAAAAATAAAGTTCCCACCAAGGTAAAGCCATGAATGGTGGCGTCCAGGGGACATTAAAACAGGTTTGGCTGGGGCACGTTCAAGGCAGCATTTTTGATGTCCAAACCAGCTCATGGGTGGTGTTCCCTTGGCTCGTACCTGGGCGGAGGCAGCTGCCTGTTCTTCTTTGCCAGGAAAAAGCCCAACCCCAAGGGAGGAGAGTTCGTTTGGGATGCAAAGGACCTGCTGCACGTCCCTTGGTGGCATCCAGAGCCATGGACCTGCCCCTAAGGACTGGCAGGGGACCGGCACCCTCACTCGTGTCCCTGCATGCCAAGAGGAAGATTTCCAGCTCTCGGCTCAATCCCTCGGGCTCCGCGGAGCCTCGAGCTTCCCGACTGCAGGGGCAGCTTGGGAGGAGGAAAACACTGGCGTATTTTTACAGAAACCGGAGTCTCCCTGCAGCAGCAAATCCCATAAAAGCCCAAGCCGAGTGAAAAGCAGCTTCAGCTGTTCTGGCTCTGGCTGTGACGGCCTTGGCCCTGGGCCAGGGAGTTAATTCTGCTTATTAACTAATAGCGTAGCGTTGTCGGCAAAGATTCATTGCAAAACTTATGTTTTTAAGATATCACTTATCGTTTAAACACTTAACTCTTGATCCTCGAACATGCACAGGCACCATGTAGCCCTGCAGCCATGCAGCAGATAACCAAAGTCACTGCTTGGGAAGAGCGGGCAGGGTTGAGCCCTTTTTCCCTCAAAGACTTGATATGGAGGCTGGATTGACCCAAATAGCGCTTTTTTTTTTTTTTCTTTCCCCTATAGGAGCTGCTCGGCCACTTCTTGGCACCTACTTAATCTCCTAAGGGATGGAGAGATCTGCCTCCACCTTCTGGAATGGAGCAGCATTTTCCCTGAGTTTTGGTGGTCTGGGGCAGCCGTGCAGGGTCAGCAGTGGTGGGGCCACATGCTGCTGATCGTGGCCACCGCTGCCCCACTCTACCTTCTCGGGCAGAGTTAAATCAAGATAAGGGCTTTACATCCCCTTTTGCCTCACGAGGGGACCCGGCTCGTGCTGAAACGTGATCCCGGGAGCCCTTCTTGCTCAACCCGTTTGGCTTGTTACAGGGAGCTGTGGCTTGCTCTCCCTTTCAGTTCTTTTTTTCTGGCATTTCTTAGCTCATCTGTTGCTAAAGGAAAGATTCCTTCATGCTCTGAAGTCTCCGGTACCAGAAGGGAGGTGGAGATGGAGAAAGAGAAAGGAAGGAGGTAAGAACGGCATGGGTCCATCAAACGTTCTCTGGTGCTGGGACCTCCAGGAGGGCAGCAGAGGAGCCCTGGAAAAGTTTCAGGTGGGAAATTCATCTCTTAGGGAGAGCAGCGGAGATGTTTGAGAGGCAGAAGGCAGCTGGGAAGACGGGAGCTCAAGAGCACTGTGTTAAATTAGGAAGCCAAAGTCAACTGTTGGGTTGTATTGAAAGATATGCAGAACATTGGCGGTCCTAAAAACAAGTGAAACTTTTGGAGTTTCCAAGTATCCATGGGAACAAATTAAAGAGAAGAGGCATTTTCAAAGTGTTTAAAATAGACATAGGGGAACTGGACATGAAATTTGGGACATTTCGTTCAACAGCTCATTTGAGGTCAGCTTGTAATGACAGAGCTGAGCATGGCCAGGTAAACCCTAGATTAGGCATTGAGGGAATTATCCCATCGCGGTTACAGGGGAACCAGCTGTAGAGTTAAAAGGAACTTGGGAAAAAAAATAAAATCTGCAAAGATATCTTGTCTAGGGTGGCAAACAGGATATCGGAAATGAGCAGGTTTTATGGTGACAGAAAGAAAAGAAAATGTGTCTGGAGAGCTTGCTAGATTAAATAAATGCATAGAAATAACAAGGAAACTCCAAATCCCCGGATGTAGAGAGATGCCACAATAAAAATGATAAATCATTTCCCTGCATTTTAAAAAATACACATATAAAAATGAGGATTAAAAGCTACGGTAAGGAATAGGTGGAAGCATCACCAGAATATAATGTTATGCATGTAAATATAATGAGGAAGGTTCGATAACAGTAAGACATGACTATCTGAAGAATTTTTTTTAAACTGTTATTATTATGGGAAATATTTTCATTTTAGTCTTGATTATTTTATAGTTAGCCAGAAATAGTAATGTTAGAGAATAAAACTGCCCAGTAGGTAGCCTCTCAGGAACAACAGCCAGACGTTACACACCGACCGAGATAATGGCATAAAAGGGCACACGATTTAATTGCCTTAACTTTAAAGATTTGTAAAAGGAAAGGATATAACCCCTGTTATTTTGTGGCATAGTCCAAAAATCCTGCAGAAAACGTTTTTTGGGTTACACAAAGGGGAAAAAAAAGCTGAAAAATCAAAGTCAGGTCTCTGTTTAATACTAGAAAATTACAGAGTGGCATCCGTGAAATTGAGAATACTCTGATGGCATATAATAGGAGACTGGGGAGAAAACTACCTGTTTTTTTTTTTTTTTTTTGGTCATGACTGGTGTTAAAAATTGGAGTTTTGTAAATTCTTATGAAAGCCATGTTAAAAAATGAGACTTTATGGGTTAGGTTGGGGGGTCTCCTAAGCAAAATCTGTTGGCACCCTGAGACAGAGTAGGTTTAAGAAAAGGCAAATATGGGATCCTATACAAGAGTTTGCTCTGAAATTGCTCCTTTTTCGACAAGATAATTACTGTAAAAGAGTCGACCCTTGGGAGGCAAAAGCATCTTCTTCTGCAAAAGGAGGACAAAAAAGAGGCATTTTCTCCAGGCCACTCCGGAAAGGATCAACAAGCCAAGGGAGATACAGTGGAATGGAGCGAGCAGCAATGTGCAAACCAAAATGCCCAAAGATCTGCGGATCTGGGAGGTGGGAAGACACCGGGAATTGGGCTGTATGTTGCATTAGAGGCATTTCGCATTTTTTTCTTGGGTGTGGGAGCGTCCGCTCCATTAAGATTTTGGCTAAAATGTGACGGGCTGGAGCAAGTCCCGCATTAGCAACCGAAGTGAGAGCGCAGCTGGAAGCCCTTGCTTTCTGGCAAATGCACACACACGCTCTCCTCATTAATGTTTAGTTACTTATATGCGTATTTTTTTGCTGAAGACTCATCCAAACAAAAAACTTTGACACTGTATTAACCATCCCTGCCCTTGGAGGGTCAGCTCTGTGTGCTTTTAACTCCTTAAGAGATGGTAGTAGAGGGCAGGAAGACCCGGTAGGCTCTGCAAGCAGGGGGAGACCTCTTGTAAGGTTTGCATTGGGATGGCAGTGGGTAACTAACTTGCTCCCCTTTCCCCTGCATGAAGAAAGGCTGTCACAAGAAATCTGGGTGAGGTTTAGGTCCGGGTTAGAAAGAAAAGGCAGAAAAGAGGAGGTTAAAAACTGAAGGAGATGATTCTTTACATGGACAGGAGGTGAACTGTGGAACTCCTTGGCAAAGGATGCTGTATACAAAAGAAATTACAGGAATTCAAGTGGAGACTGGACAAGTTTTTGGAAGAGAGACCCAGAAAAATATAAACTACAGCAGGGCTTGGGAAATCCCTTAATCTGCATTTGCTTGGGGAAGTCATCTGTGCAGATCGGTCTGGTCTCTGCAGCCACTGACCTCTCTCTTTTCTGTGATTAAAGCCCTTTTTGGGCCCACAGGAGCTCCTGTGGAAGCTGGAGGCTTGACCTGTGGATTGCACCAGCACTGAGACAGAGCCACTGGACACCCCCATGAATCAACGTGGCACTGGAGCCTGGACCAGGACCTACAGTGTGCTCATACCGAGCAGCTGCCAGCCCCGCTCGCTCAGCTCCGGAGCCGAAGCCTGCTGCATCCCATTACTCATCTCCAGGCTGCTATCAGAGAGGTCTTTAATTTGCTTTTAATTAAAACAATTCCTTCTTTTTCCTTCTTGCAACGGTTTGCATGCTGTCTGGAGGGATGGGGTTGCCAAGAACCAGAGTGGCTACGTCAGCGTTGGGCTGAGGACCGAGAGTGAGCGCAGGGCACTGAGTAGGGGAGCAGAAGCGAGCGGAGAAGCAAACGAGGTGACCGCTCCATGCACTTTGGTCAAAAGGGGATTTTCCTCCTTTCAGACCAGCAAAACTCTGTTTCTGTAAGTGGATGTTCCAGCTCACACGGTGCTAAGCATACGGATCATCACCAGAACTTCATTAGGGAGTCTTGAGGGCACATCCAGCTCCTAATAAAACCAGCAAGCAACACCAAGATTGTCCCAAACTTCCAGGAACTGCTTCAGAAGAAGAAACTGTCCTCGAGGTCAAGGAAAAAAGAGAGAAATAAAAAATAAAAAAATAAAAAAAAGTCATGCTACAGCTTCATTATATGGCTACACATGTTCCTTTTCCTCAGGCCAAAGAGGAAATTTGATGACAAGGGGCATGCATGTTTGGAGCAGACACAAACACTGGCTTCTGGCACACAAGAGACTTCTTATTCTGGGAGCAGTCCCCAGAGCTCTGAAATACCAGATTTTACTAAAGAAATGGCCACAAAAGAGCCTCTGGCACATTAAGTCAGGCAGGTTTAATATAGGAATCTGCTCCCTGGGGGAACAAGAGAAGCATTTAGGGTCCTGACACATGAAACTCGAGTTAAATACTTTGGTTTTTACCAGCCATGAATCTTCAGCTGTGTCGGCAGTGCTGTAGAGGAACAGTTCCAGAACTAGCCTTGAAGTCAAATTTATCATCTGCCGCATCTACCTTTGGAATAGCGCAAATGCCCAGGTGCACCCTACGAGCATGGTAAGGATGCCTTTGCCTTCCAGGATGAATGGCAAAGAGCTGAAGATCAAGTGGGGCAGAGAAGGCCCGCGGCTGCAGTGATGGACACAGGGACCCAAGTTCAACGACTGCAGGAGCAGTGGGAGAAACACAGCATATCTCCCCCAAATACCAGCCTTTGGCAGGTTTCCTGCAGGCTGGACATCCCTGGGTGCTGCTGCAAGGTCTGCAGTCCTCAGGGCAGGTGACAAGGACCCTGTCAGCTCTGAGATGGCCGTAGGGACTGCAGCAACGTTAGGGGTGGCATCAGGAGGCGTGTGGCTGTGTCTAGCTGAGCCTTAGGAATGTTGTATGTGGGATGCTGGACCAGAGACCCCAAAGGGGTTCCCACCAACATTTCTGGGCTTTTGGCATGTCTCCTGGGGACCCATCTCCCCCAGCCACAAATGCCAGGTTTGCATCAGGGATCAGCTCCACCTGCAGCACCCAAAGTTATTCCTATCCCACTGCAGCAGCTGCATACAGATACTGCCCCAAGCAGGGCAGCTGGGTAGGAGGGGAGAAGAAGGGAGCAGGACCTGCAACGCTACCACCGCACCCAACATTGGCCATTGCCCAAGAGATGTCACCTGAGGATGAACTCTTGGAAATAACACAAATACTGGCACAAGGCCAGTGTATTTTGGAGCACCAGCATTTATCCTGAAAAAACAACCAAGACTGCAGGGCTGCGTTGCCCAGCCCTAGGAACCTGCCTCCTTCGATGCTCAATGGGTAGGAATGAGCATCTGCGGGGAGGTGAGCGGTGTTATCGGTCAGAGGGGGATTACGCTGTGAAACCTGCTTGTCGGGGATTGTATATTAACAGGATACGCTCGGCTGGTTGACAGGAAGCAATAAAGTAATTTGGAGGCGGCCGGGTGAGAGTGTGTGAGTTCCTGCGTCTGTGTTAAATCATGGCGTTAGATAAGCAAACGGGGCAGCCCCGGGCGCACGGGGAGCCAACACTGCCAAAAGGGACTTGGCCAGCGCAGCGAGCGGGGGCAAAAAACCCTCCAGGAGCTGCTGAGAGCCCCCCCAGGCGTTGCAGCTGGGCTGGTGGCCCAGTTTCGTCTCGGTCGGCCCCAGCGCAGCACGCATGCTCTGGTGCAAAGCGCCAGTGCCCGAGCCCGCCCGGCGCGCGCTTGCATGAGACCGGCCCCCCGGCCTTTTCGGGGGCTTCAGGAAGAAGCTGCTCCTCCCAGCAAAGCCAGGCCTGGAGGAGGAAGGGGAGGAGAGAGCCGAGAGGAGAAATGCGTTCGAGGAGCGCGGCTGCAGGAGGCGCCGAGCGAAGCACCGGGCTGTTGCCGCCTGCAGCGAGGAGGGCAGCTGCCAGAAACCATCAGGCAATTCAGGAGGAATCACATGCAATAAATGCTCATCAGCATTTTTTTTTTTTTTATTTTGTCTACTTCCATGGAAGATCTGCTGGCCTCTAGGAGGGGAAGATTGCAGGGCTTGTGATGCTGTTTGTGTCCCTCTTCTTTCACACCAGGTACTGTTGCCCCATGGAAATTCCTGCTGCAGAAGCTCTGCAGGAACTACAGAGGTGTGTCGGTGCTCGGCTGACACTGAAGACATCTAAATGCTCTGCTAAATGCAATACTCTGTTTTCCACCACAGACAGAAGAAAGTCCAACACTGATATCTGATGCATATTGGACCTCTTCTTCCATGTGTCAAGGACTCCTAGCTCTGCAGACAGCCAGGAAACTTCCCTTGGCAATGGATTATGCCAAAACTTAATCTCATTCTGAAGTGTCTAATGCTGCCGTGCACAGAGAGGGGCTCCTGGTGGATGGAGCACTGGTCCAATACATGTTAGGCACGGCTGCACCTAACCAAGATGATGGTTTATGCAATATTCTCATATTCAGAGCTCAGTTAGCTGGTCATTGCAGCTTCCACTCACACAAGCTGCTGGAGCTCCAGCAAAGCAAAAGGCGTGCAAAGGATTCAGAGGGCTGCAGAGGCAGCATGGGCCTTTTGCTCCCTGCTCACTCCCCAGGACTACTGCTTCAAAGGACATTTATCTACTAGGTCTCTCCCACCTTCACAGAGAGCTGGAAAAGGGAAAACATTTCCTTGCTCTATCTGCATTTCTTGGTGACCTTGTTATGGCTGAGTGCATCGGTCATAGCACATCCCTGTCTGCGCGCCTCTCCTTGGGAAATAGCCAAGCGGAGCGTGTGCAGGGGAAGGGGAGGGGAGCAGGGGAATGTAACTACAGCAGCTCAACGGGAGGATAGCTCTCCAGCTTCGGGAAGCACTCTTCCACTGCCCAGAGATAGGTTTCTCTGTTGGATAGGAACAAAACGCAAGGGAAGTAAAGGATAACTGAAATGAAGTGAAATATCATGTGTATTTCTCAGCTTCATGGAGTTTTGGGGCTACCGGTAGGGAGCAAGGAGGTCTGGGACAAGAACATGCAGCCTTTGTGGGCTTATTTTGAGCCTTATAAAGTGCATGTTTAGTTGTGATAAGAGGAATCACCTAAAGCTAAGCCAGATCCTTTCTCCAAGAGCAATTACAATGGGGCAAGCTGTGGCTGTGGGTACCCATGGTGGGATCTGACCTCTGCCTTTGGGTGTGATGTGTTATCATGCACTCAGACAACATGGGCTGACACCTACCCCTCTCCTGGGCTACTGGATACAGGAGCTCTCAAGGCTGATGAACCACAAAAGTGTGGGTAGACCCGTTCCCTAGGTCCTGCTTGGTGCATGGCAATGAGGGCCCGTGCAGAAGCCAAGGGTTTTGTGCTCCAGCCTCACACACTTCATTTCACTGGGTGTCTTTGCACTGACATGGTATAGCCCAGTCCAAAGGACACCAATGGGGTTCCTCCATCCAGTCTTCCTTCCTTGTGCCCGCTCCATGAGAGGGGGATGCTACCTCACCCGGAGGAGGTTGCCGGCTACTGCTGAGGTGGCTCCTGGAGCTTGATGGGCATTGCTTCTGGCACTGAGGGAAAATTCACAGACCTTTCCTTCCACCATTCAACGGGACCAGGCTGTGCTAGCAAACCAACCAGCCATGTGGGTGTGAGATGGTGCTACAAATCCGGGTCATGCATGGGGCAGCCTGTCGAAACGGTATCACTCAGCAGACTGATGCGGGTGTCCCGCGGTGCCTTCCAGGTAGGCTTCGCCAGAGATTCTTTTCAGTCCATTGCTGTTTGTGTCTAGCACTGTCTCACCCTGGGGAGTCACTCACCGTCACAGGGACCTTCATCACCCCCTCAGCACAAGGAATTCCCTGTCCTGTTCAAGAGTCATTTCCGTGCTCAGCAAAGAGAACCGGATTCCACAGATATTGGAGGGACTGCTGAGGTCTGAGCTGTTGCAATCTGCCTCTGACCACAGGGTTCTGGAGCTCTCCAGAGGGGAAGGAGCTGCCATCATCTCCTGCCTGCTCTCCACAGCCATGTGCTCCAAAGCTTCAGGGATCCTTCTGAGCAGGACTGCCCTGCTCCTTGGGATCATGCAGAAACCAACCAAAGAGACCTGAGGTATCCCAAATCTCTGCTTCTCTGTCACTTTTCCCTACACACACACACACACAAAAACCCCACCCAGCTGCAAAAAATTAATGTTCTCCCTGCACATGACCCAACTTTATGATGACCGAGCTGGAAGGACTCCTGCAGCACTGGCTGCAGGCCACAGCAAGGAAGGACCGCTCCCTGGACTCCGTTTGCACCAGGCTAGAAAGATATACAAGCTGTCTGAACAAAAGCAATTAAATACATCTTCAGCCTATATGAGAGAGAACATCATGTCTTCCCATACTGCTGCAGTATGTGCAAGCCAGTGACAGCACCAGACAAGCACATCGGTCCTGAACACGTAGACTTGGGGTAGGTTGCTTGGATTCAGTTTCCTCTTGTATCCAAGCAGTCCTGCATCATCCCAGTTCTAGGCTCAGGTCCTTACACTGTGGTCCCAGGTCCCCTCCGGTCCTGACTACTGGTGACTTCAAAGAAGTGTCCAGCAAGTCTTCCCTGAGCTCCAGAGAGCTTCTTAACACAGCAGGAGTTGTGCATTTCTCAGTAGGGCTATAGCACCCTGGTGTACCGTGGTTCACATGGCTCAGAACACCTTCAGGTTGGTGTGATCCGCATGAGCGTGGTGGCTCTGCATGGGACCGCCTTGCCTTAAGCCCCCACTGGAGTCCCACCATGCGTCTCCTCCGTGCAAGTCCCCAGCCAGGACCCCGATGCCCCTCTGCATCAGGGTGGAAAGTGTTGGCCTCCAACACAAGGAGCCCACCTTGACCGTTCGGCTCCCCTTGTGAGACACCCCCATTGCTTCTCCTGAAGCCACTTTCCCCTCCCCCTGCACGGTGGGATTCCCAAGGCCCCCTCCCCGCCAGCACTGCCGTATTGACCACTGGGATGCGCGCCGGCGCACCACGGCCTTTTCTTCCCTTTCATCCCATTCTGAGCCCCTGAATGCGCCGCTCTCGCTTTGGCGGAGCGGCGAGCAGAGGGAGCCCCCGCGTCCCCCCGCGCCCGGGGCATCTCTTCCCAGCAGATGGGATAAAAACACGCATGGAGCCAAGGCCCTAAGAGGATTTGCAAGCGCCCCTTTCATCGCCGGCCCTTTGTGTGCCTCCCGGCTGCCGTGGGACGCCTCCGCATCGCCGCCTGCTCCCGGAGAAAAGAATGTGCCCAGAAAGGCCTCATTTGTCCCCCTTGTTGGAGGGGACCTTCCTGCTGTAGGTGCCCAGGGCCCCCGTGTGACAGCATCTCGCCCCCCTTGAGAAAGGGTGATGTGCAGCTCCCTCCCAGGAAGGCCGTGCAGGCTGCTTAGCCCAGCGCCGGGAAAAATAATAATAAAGAAGGTTTGGGTTGCATTTTAATGTTATTGAATCCTGAATGCCGCCCAGTAACTTTTTTTTTCCCCCCCCACCCCTGCCCAGACAAAGCCACAGAGGCTGGGAGCCACGATGGTCCTGCACGGGGAGGAGGACCCGAGCAAGGTCTGCCCCTGCTGCCGTTCTCCAAAGCCCCACGCGGGTGATCCCACCCGGGCCAGCAACACTGCTTTTCCAATGACATCTAGTGGCAAAGCTCGGGAAGAAGAGAAAATGTCGGCTGAGTTTCGCTGGCCAGAGCGCAGTCATCCCCTGCAGTGACATTTTTGCCCTTTGCAGCACAATAGCTCCCAGGGGCTCCTAAATGCCAAGCAATTCACCCCAAAACGTGTGCTGCCCCCAAGGCTACCCCAAAGAACACACCAGGATGGGAAACAGAAGCAGGTGCAAACCTGCGCGCCGTCCTCGCTTCGCAACGCGCTCCGGCATGCCTTGGCTTGCCAGCGGATCTTAATAGGAGTTGAGCGACATAGAGGTCAGGAGAACTTCTGAGCAGGTGGGGCACATCACACAGCTCCCAAAGCAGCCAAGTGTCTGCAGCAGCAAGGGGCATCTGCGGTGGCAGGGTGATTCTAAAGGTGCTAGCAAAGGTCCCTCACCCGTGACGGGGTCTTCTCTAAGCATGTCCATCCTTCTCAGGGTCACCACGTGCACCCTCCATCACCTGTGCAGACTCCCTGGGGTCTGATAATATTCAAGCCTGGGTGCCCCCACAGCCTCTCTCATTTTTTTGGTATCCCCTGTCCAGCTCTCAGGTGACAGAGAGAGTCAAAAACATTTAAAACCTTTTTTTTTTTTTTGGTGGTGGTGCTAAGCTCAGCTCCCATGGCACAAGGAGATGCAATTGCATAAGACACAGTCTTTTAGGAAACCAGGCCAAAAAAGCCCTCAGTATCTGGGGGGATCTGATTCATCGTCAGTGAATACTTGAAGCCAGCGTCCTTCATCCTCTGGCCGTAGGACAAAATTTGCTTTGTGGCGAAATCCCCATTTGTTCAGACCAAAGTTTAGTTTTAAAGAGCTCTTTTTAGGAAATGCAACTTCTGAAAGATGTTTTTCCTCCAGATGCTTTAAATGATGGGCTATCCTGCTTCAAGCAAAGTGTCCTCTGGACCTTGCAAATGGTTACCTCTTGAGAACACCCTTTCTTGCCTTCATTTTGAGGCACCCCTGCCAAGAGCAATGTGAGAAAAGGCCATTCAGGACAGAAAAGATACAAAGATTGAGGAAAAAAACCTCAGCATCGTGTAGTGATCTGCCAGCTCTGATGGTCAAGGCCATAAGCGATGATTAACCCCAACCTCCTCTTTACAGCCTACCTCCTGGAGAAGGTCACCCGGACAGGGAAGACACAACCCAGGGAAGGACACGTCTGCAGATGCTTTTGCTTGGCTGCGGGGATGCAGACGTGAGAAGGATGGACACAAGGCTGAAGAAGAGAATGATAGTCCTGCATCAAGAACAACCCCAACCACTACCAACACTTCCAGCTGCATCAAGAGACGGTGCTAAGTAGTTGCCCCCACTAGATGTACAGCTGAACCCCATTAACTTGATTGAAGGTGGATCCTGCAGGGCTGCAAATCGCTGAGGAAAACCTGGGTGAGGGGCCACCCGTGACATTCAAACCAGCCCAGAGCACTCCTGGACATGAGTGGTATTAGAAGAAGGCTTGGGTCAAGGGAAGACCTCGGCATTTAAGGGAAAATGCGAGTTGGGAAAGTGGTGGCTATTCGAAAACACCTGTGTTTTAATTCTGCCGGGGGAAAAAAAGTATATATATATATATGTATGTATAAACAAACCCCCAAACCACACCAGCTGTCTTTAAAAATTAAATACATTGAATCTCAGATCACAAGCACTAAAAGGCGTTAATAATAAATGGGTCATGCTTCTGCCCACCAGAGCTCAGGTTGCTTGGATTCTCTGCTGCGGGTCCTTGGGGTCACGGATGCACAGCGTTCAGACCGTGTTCTTGGTATCCCTGCAATGCATTTTGCAAGGGAAAAAAAAAAAAAAAAGCCAAGAAAAAGGAAAATGGGAGTGAGCAGAACCCCATGGGTACACTGGGATTTATAGGGTGATGAGAAGCTCCATCACCAGGAGGACAAGTCATGTGTGGCCCTGCTCCAGACACCTAGGAGGACGTGTGGCTTCTCTGAGTGCTGTTGATGCCCAAAACCAAGGAGTTTGTCCCTTTGGTCTCCACCACCCGCAGGGACATGTGAAGGGGACTCATGGAAGAGGATGAGCTCCGGGATGACTCCCAGCTGCAGCCTCCCAAATCTTTCACCCAGCCGGGTCTTGCACCCATGAGTCCTGCTCCCGTGCGCTGCAATTGCAGCCCAGATATCCTGGGTCAGCCTTGAGGCCGGGAGCTTTTTTTGCAGTGGTGGCGATTCTTGGGTGACACTGGGATTTCGAGGCGGCCGCTCGCTCCCGCGCGCAAGCTGCCCCCGGGGACGCCCCGGCGCGCGCCTGGGTGACCTGTAGCCGCCGCCGTCGCCTTGGCGACCGCACATGCCAACATCTGCAGACAAAAGCGCTCCTGGCACATAATGGGGACAGGGGGCAGCGCCGGGCAGCAGCATTCAGCCGGGGGAGTTGCTGTCACAGCCCCCGCGCTCGCTGGGGAGCTGCTTTGCAGGCTCCAGGAGTCCAGCCCGGGCTTTTCTTTGAGTCAACCAGTGTTGCAGATTTGCAGATAATTCCCCTTTAAAAGGCCAGATGGGTATTTCAGGTATGTGTCCATGCACGTTCCCCCCTGGAGACCCTCCCTCGGCCTTGCAGCCTGTGCAAGGCTGCGCAGGGCAGCGTCTCGCAGTGCTGTGCGCTCCTAGCTTGCTTTTGCACAGTTTGGGGTCCTTTGCAGGCAAATGCAAGGTGAAAAGGCAACGGGAGGGTGCTGCAAGCGATGGGGGGCTCCTGCAGCCTGCTGTGAGCTGCCCGCGTGCTCCTCTCTCCCGGTGAGCCAGGAGCGCACGTGGTTTGCGTTTGGTGCCTATGGCTGCTACGTGCTCTGTGTGCTAATTTGCACAAGCGCTTGCCTCTGGATTTGTGCTGTGGCTGCGTATGTGATGGGGACAGGGCTTGCGGTGGCATCTCGATGAAAAAGTAGGTGCCCCCGCCATGCGGCGTCTCGTCCCTGTGCGTGTATTAGCAGGGGCATATTGGATCTGGCTGCATTCCCCAAGGGGTTAAGGATGCAAGCAGGACCATGCTTTGCTCTTCCTCAAGTCTTCCTGCATCCCGTCCCCGTTTCCTGCTCCTCCTGCTGCCAGGAGATGCTGCTCCTTTGCGGGGAGAGAAACGGAGCGGAAAGAGCCGGGCCCGACGTTGAGGAAAGCTGTGCCCATAGCTGCGCACAGGCCACGCTCTCCTATTCCCACTCGTCCCCATGGAAACCCGCTCCCGGGCGTACTGTAGTTCGCTGGTGGCTGTTGCAAAGTGAGGGGACAAGCAGCTCTCTGCAAGCTGCCGACGCGTGAGTGGGGCCGGTGGGGCTGCATTTTTTCCCCTTTTCCGGGTCCCAGCCGGATATGCCCATGCATCCAGTACCGGCACGGTGCGGGATGCTCCCGCAGCCCAGCTCGGCTGCTCCTTTCCCTCCTGCATTCCCTTCCCAGCACGAGTGCCCTGAATGCTCCGTTTGAAGCTAATTCCGGCTGAAATCTGGTTTGCTTTCCGAACGTTGCTGCTTTAAATTGGAGAGATTGACCTTGGAGCGGGAGGTGACGTGCAGATGCACATCAGCAGCCCGGCGGGGCGGGCGGCAGGGGCCGGCGTGGGGGGGTAGGGTTGCTGAGCCGCCTCAGGGACAGGCCAACTATTTTATGAGTAATTTAATATCTGGAACACAGACTTTTCATTCCCGGAGATCTGCTGGGGAAAGAAAGAGCCTTTCTGCAGCCCTGGCGAAGGCTGTTCCTCATAAGGAGGCAGAGCAGCAAGAAGGGCTGGGACTTAACCCCTGGGTGGCCAGCGCTGAGCGGAGCCTCTGCAACTCCGAGCCTGGGCACGAAGTAGGTGGGAAAAGTGGGAATCGCGGTGGAGCTTGAGACAGAAGAGAGGCTCATCCAGGTGGCTCCCAGGTGAACCCTGCTCAGGACATGCACCCCAAAATGAGCCCCCCCATGGCACATGGGGATGGAGCCTGCGCGTGCGTCGTGGCCACCATCGTCAGTCCTGGGGTGTTGATGCTTAAGAGATGCTTGGGGGTAGCTCAGCAAGGCGCTGCTGGGGACAAATATCCGCATGTCTGTGGCCTGGGAGAAGAGCTTGGGAGGCAGAGGAGCGATTGCAGGAGAGGCTGGACCATGTAGCCACCAGAAGTCCCTTCCAGCATTAAATACCTGCTCTGCGATGTGCTTTGATCTCTCTGCTTAAGCCTCACTTTGCATGAATATTGATAGGCGCTAGCACGCTGTGTCGTGCTAGCTGAAGCTGGAGCTTCAGCACAGAGAAAAACCCCGCAAACCCCAACAAGATGATGCAGGAAAACAACACCCTGCAGTATTCTTGCTGATCTCTGCTGTTATGTGCCTTGAAGCAGGAAGGTTTTATTTTAAATCCTATCAGATCTCTATGAATGCTTAATGTCTTTGATTCTAGTGAGCTTTGGGCCAAACTAGTTCCTTGTTCTGGGGAGTATCCCAGGAAAATGAGCCTCCCGCTTGCTGCCTTTAGTGTCACTGAGGACCATGCACAGGTGTCTGTGGGACAGGATACCTGGCTGGCCATCACTGCTCACTGAGGGCCTCCAGCCCCCAACCCAGAGCCTAGAAATCCTCCGACTGAGGCTGCTGCTAGCTCAGACATTAATTTTAGTAAGAAAAAAATAAGTCCTTTCGCTGAAGTGCCCTGACAAAGACCTTTAAAAAAGTCCAGATAGATTATATCAAGAGGACCCACAGAAAGCTTCATGTTCAGCTTGCTCAACCCTGGTCTTTACCTGCAAAGCTTCTTTCTGTCTCCTACCTCTCCTGCTGTGTAGGGTTGTCCTACCAAAGACGACAGGCTTTACATTCATCTCTCTCAAATGTCAGCAGGTTCCTGCCACCTCGTTTCTCCAGCCTGTCTGGGGTCTCGGAGCCGCAAGGTTGTGTTCTCCCAGGCTGTGGGACGGGGATGCTCCAGATGGAGGTAGCTCAGTCTCCAGTGCCACCTGCCGGTAAAGCAACCCAGGCTCGAGCCGGAGCCGCCAGCCTCGCGGTGCTCGCGACACCAGTGCAAGGTGTTCTAGCACAGCTGGGGGCCCTAGGGACTGCCAGGTTTGCTGGTGACAAAGCCACTTCTGGCAGGGAGTCTGGCTGAGCTGGGAGGTTGTTGTCACTCCCCGCAAGGGCTGGGACAGAGGAGGTGTCCCCCAATCCTAGCAGGCTCTGTTGCCCATCACCATCTCCAGTGGCTCCCCACACGCCTCCAGTATCCCGTGTCCCCAGTTATCCCACTGTGTCCCCACTGCTAGAGACCAGGTTTCCTTTCTTTTGAGGACTTTCTCCACGTGGCTCTGTAAGGAGATGCATTTGCTCAGAGTGGTCTGTAGCAGGAATTGCATTTATTGAGCCTGGTGTGCATCCTGAAGCCGCAGTGTCCTGGGAGGTGAGGAGCTTAGCCTGGAGATCTGTGTGTTCCTCGGGCAGTGTGGGTATCAAAGTGTCCAGCGGTAGCAGAGGACCTGCTCGTTGCCAGCTTTGGCTCTATCCTGGCCTGGAAAAGTCTATGATGCCATCGCACTTACTCCTTTCTGCCCTTCGCCCGACCATTCCTGCTTCGGTCTTTGGGCCAGCAGACTTGGGTGCCATCCCTCCTCCATAACAATACCCGAGAGCTGAGAAAGCTCCAGGACCAGGCTCTGAGATGGCAGAACAGAAGCAAATCGTGGGCAGGAAGGAACCAGCGGCACAAGGAGCTGTCATTTCATGACCCTGGCCAAGAAACGCAGGGCATCACGTCCGGAGCAGTTATTTCCAAGGAAGACCTTGGCAGAGGCCAGTTGCAGGGAAGGGGCTGCGGAAGGGGTGCAGGTGGTGTCCGCAGCAGACTAAGCCTCTGGGAAGATCAGGAAGCCGGAGAAGATGCTGTCAGCCCCTTCGACACCCACGACGGAGTTCTTCTCCGTCGGCTCCAGCCAGACGGACTCTTCAGCTGCCAACTTGAGCACCACGCCGCCCGTGGTGACTTGGTAGCTGCTTTGCACAAAGTCACAGAAAGTCACCACCTTCTGGCCCTTGCTGCCACCCCGGCCCTTCTTCATGTTGATGCACAGGTTGCCTTTGGATGTGACATGGTAGGTGAAGTAGTAGATACCCGGGATGCGGCAGGTGAAGCGGCCGTAGCGGTTCTCGTAGTGTCTGTTCTCGTTGGTAATGATGCGGTCGAAGCGGATGGGCTGCTCCCGCCGTGGGAGGATGCTGACCGTCCTGGCTGCTGAGAAGGCAGACTTCAGAGTGCTCTTGTGGTCACCAAAGTCTCCCGGGGGCCCGGGGGGACCCATGGGGCCCAGAGTTCCTTTTGAACCCATGGGGCCCCTGGGGCCGACCTTCCCAGGGTACCCTGAAGCTCCTGGCTCTCCCTTCTCCCCAATCTCTCCTTCATCCTCCACATGGCCAGGGGGACCTGGAAAACAGGAGGAACAGTGTTTACATGCAGCATGGTGGAGCTCTGTGGCCCTGCAGCCTCCCCACAGTCCCCTCCTTACCTCGCTCCCCTTTTTGGCCATTCTCTCCATCCAGGCCATTGCTGCCAGGCTGTCCTGGTGAGCCAGGGATGCCTGGGATGGTGCCATAGGTCTTGCAGAATGTGGCGCTTGTGAGCTGCCCACCAGCCAGGCAGATGAGCATCACGCCCACGCTCCGCATCTCGCTTTCCCTCCTGGAGCAGAGAAAGGCAGGGCGGCAGGTCCTTCAGCATTGGGTGGGATGGAGCAACCGCTCTGCACGGCTCTGGGGAACAACACCCAGAAACAACCTCCCGACAGGCAGGGAAAACACCCTACTGTGGACCAAATCCACCCTGCTTCTGGCTGTGGAGGGACCAGACCCTTCAAGCACTGGAAATCCTTTGCCCTAGGGAGGAACAAGTCTCTTCCAACACTTATATTGTAGTGTACAAGGGCGCAGAGCCTCAGCTGCATGAATGTTAAGTGGTGCCATGTCAGGAGCACCAGGGAAGAAGGAGGCTGCACTTGCTGCGGCTGGACTGCAGGAGGAAGGGGCTGCAGGATCCCCATCTGAGTCCTAAGGGCTCCCTGTGGGCTCAAAAAATTCTCCAGTCCACGCTAGGACCATCACATGTAGGACCAAAACCTTCTCCAAGAGCCACTGGCCCTTGTTACCTTCCCTTTCCCTCTTCCCTTCTTCCCAGTGGAGCTGATGTCCCAGACAGGGATCGCCATGGTCTCCAGCTCCAGCAATGCCTTTCTTTTCTGTCCCAGGCCACAGCAACGTGTTTATTGCTCCTCCAGCAGCCCCGTGCATAGGATGGCTGCCTTCCTGGTGCTGCTCTCCCTGCGCTCTTACCCAAGGCACGAGGCTGGGTCTCAGCCTTGCAGGTGGTTCACCCTTACCTTGAGCTGCTTGCAGCACGAAGTGGGAGATGGAACAGGGCACAGCAGAGTCCTGCTTGGAAATGGCCCTGGAGGGAAGCAGAAGTTTGACGCAAAGAAAGGGTTGTGAAAGGAACTGGCCACATCCCCTTTTTTTTTTTTTTTTTTTTTTTTTTTTTCTGATTATCTTTAGCTCCTGTGCTTTCTTCACTGGCACTTTCATATCCCCTACAAGTGCTACCTGCCAGCTCAGCAGAACATGAAGTCCTCGGACAACACCCTGGGGCCCTTCAGGCACACAGTGCTTCTGGGGCCTGTCTAATATCACGCTTGCTATGAGGAACACTTGCTGTGAGGTCAAGGCAAATTACACGTAGTCCTTTAAGAGGTCCTTGTCTTTGTCTATGTGGAATCTGCATAAATCCAGGCCATTTCTGTTGAGTGTAATGCAATTGTAGTGGTGAAATCGTGCAGAATCAGACCATCACCGTGGTGGAAAACATACTTCTCCTTTGCCTCCTCACTTTCGCGCTTCAGTCCTTTTCCCTTGTCTCTGTCACAGATCAAGGCTCAAAGCCAGCTGTTCTCAGAGGAGTTCTGGAGATGTATAAAGGGATTTTGTGAGTGTCCTTCAGGCCTTTCCACATGTATCTGGCTCTCTTTGGGAGGTGCCAACAGTTTCAGAAGATGAAACGTTGCCAGCATCCATCACCTTGAATCAGGCCCTCGGGCTCTCCTAAATGTTCTCAGCAGGAATATTTAGCTGTTCACGGCAGAGGTGAGCCAGGTCTTTGGATGTGGCTCGTCTTTCCTCTCTAGGCAGCTCACTGCAGCACTGGGTGCTCACTGGCGGTGCCAACTAAAGACACCAAAGAGGAGTCATCTCCCAAGGCCGTATCCACTAGCCCCCAGCAGCCAAGGGCTGAGCACGCTCTGCTTGGATGTTGTGGACGTCCTGCTCAACCTAGCAAAAGACTCTCAGGTTTGTCCTGAGGTTGGACCCTGTCTCCACATTTGCACTTCCAGTGCTGAACTCCCGCTGACTGCAGCACCATAGAACTCAGGCATATTTTCACCACTTTTTCTGAGTTGGAAGCAAAAAGTTTGTCCCCAGATTAGACTCTGGTGCCTTACACTGCATCATCTGGGATGGCAGAGCCCTTCACATGTGCTCTGAAATCAGTGGGGTGGACAGTGGTGAGATCGGGGATGTCCCAGTTGGAAATCTGTGGGGTGAAATCAGTGGGGTGGTCATTGGTGAGACTAGGGATGTCCCATTTGCCTGTGCTTTGCTGTGTGGTTTGTGGCCTTCTGTAAGTAAATTGCATGCACTTGGACGGGAAGGGGAAATCCAGCAGCCCTGTCACCAAGAGCCTTGTGCATCCCATAGGCCAGAACTGTGTACGGTCACAGGAACCATGTTCTACACCAGCAGAGCAAAACTGGGGTTATGTACAGTGTCTTTCCCTCCCCGAGGATAGCCTGGATACCCAGATCTCTCTCATACACTCACATACACATTGCACCCTGCATCCTTCGAGTCACGCATGGGCTTTGCCTGCAGAAAGCCAAGATGTGAAGTTAAAAAAAAAAGATGCTGGGCCAGGCACATGGAGGGGAAGTTTATTGACTCTTTTCATAGCCAGGTCATGGCAGAGCTCCTGCTGCCTGCCTGCTCTGGGCCACTTGGCAGGGCCAGCAGGTCCTCAGGAGGCTGGTAGTGTCCCCATGGGCACGGATGTAGCCAAATGTTCTCAGTATTCAGCCCACTCCATCCCTAGCCCAGTTATTTTGGCCAGCTGCTGGGGCCGGCACCCTCATTGGGTCTTCCAGTCTAGCAGGCAAACTTTGCAGTGATGAGGCGTTAGTAGAGACCAGGTGGTGAGCGACAGCTTTTGCATGGCAAGGAGAAGAGCTCAGCACGCTATGGTGGGATCCAGCCATCCTCTAGTCCGGGAAGAGCAAGAACCCTGAGAAGATGCTGTCAAAGCCACTGATGCCCACCATGCCATTGTAATCATTCACCTCCAGCCAGGTCTGGTCCCCAGCTTCCAGATGGAGGAGGATCCCACCCGAGCTGACCTGCACAGTGTTGGTCTTGTGGTCACAGAAGCTGACCACCTTCTTCGTGTTCTTGTATAGCAATACACAGAGGTTGGCTGTCAGCGAAGTGTGGAAGACGAAGTAGTAGAGGCCAGGCAGCTTGCAGGTGAACTTGCCCGTGGTGATGTTGTAGTCGTTGTTCGTGTTGATGATGGCGTGGTTGAACACCACAGGGACGTTCTTCAGGGGGTGCACATCAGTCTGCCTTGTCACTGAAAATGCCGACTGGTGCTTCTGCTTGTAACTGCCGGGCATACCTGGCTCTCCAGGAGGGCCCATCCCTCCCATGTCACCACGAGGACCAGGTGGACCGATGGGGCCAGTCTTGCCTGGCAAGCCAGGACTGCCCGGTTCCCCTTTCATACCCTTGGGTCCTTCAGCACGAGGAATGGCTGGGATGCCTGTGGGGTGGAGAGGAGTCAGACAGCATGTGCGGAGAGGGCCCTGCACCCCCTTCTCTGAGATAGGGAGTTGTTCCTCTCTCCCACCTGCTCTCCAGCCCCAGGAAAGCATTTATGCTTGGGAACCAGCAGAGCAGCTTGAGGTTTCTGGATGCCCTGTCCAAACTGCCCTGGGCAGAGGCTTTCCACAGCACAGATCCAGCTGCCAGTATGCTGCTCTCCATGGCCCACGTTGGGGGCCCACCAGTCCCAGCATATGAACAGCGCCCCGCGTTAACACAATTCCCCTCCTCGATCACTCACCTGGCTCGCCTTTCGCTCCCTTCAGCCCATCCCGGCCATCCTTGC
The DNA here is from genome assembly GCA_013398735.1 of Nothocercus julius. NCBI lineage: Eukaryota > Metazoa > Chordata > Aves > Tinamiformes > Tinamidae > Nothocercus > Nothocercus julius. The sequence continues at coordinate 922,452 of VZSV01000230.1, read as the reverse complement.
CCGGCATGCCTGGCATGCCTGGTAGACCTGGAGCCCCATAGCAATTGTGATTATCTTCGCTGGTCACTGCAGCCCCCAGAGGAAGGAGAAGGAGGGTGAGGGCCAGACCAAAGTGCTGCTGAAAGCTCTGCCCCATTTGGGTGCTCTGGAACATGGAAAGGGAAAGAGAGCATGAGGGGTGGCTTGGAGACCACAGGGTTAGTGAAGCACCATGCAATGAGGTGCCCGGGGCAGCCAGGCAACAAGGCTCAGAGCACCAGGGGCACCTGTATCCTCTGGAGATCTCCACACTCTGAACCTCCCCTGGTTTAGTGGCTTCCTGATGAGGTGGACTCTGCTGCAGAGAGGTGCTCAGGGAGCATTTCCTTCCCAGACCCGACTGTCCTCACCCTTCTGACTTTGCTCATGGTCCCTCTTCCAAGTCCCTGTCCACTAGGGATCTCCCAGCACTGGGTCTGTCCCTGGAGAAGAGGTCATCCCCCTGGCAGACATGCAACCAGGGTGTCCAGCAGTGCCTCCTCCTCTTCTCACACCTCACAGCCTTGCACCATGCTGCTTGCCCCCTCTCCCTATGCTGCTCACCTCAAGGTGATGCACCCCACTATATCTCTTACCTCTGGTGGGAGGAGGACACGGGGCACAGGGTCCTGCGAGGCCAAGAGCTCCGGCTGCTGTGAGCGCTGCCTCCCAGCCCTGCTGCCTCTGCAACAGCTTTTTGCAGGAAGGTTCCAAGCTGGGAGATGGCCCTTGGGCAGCTGGATCCCACCCAAGTTTCACATCCTTCTGCCTGAGCACTTCCTCTGAGCAAGTACTTTCTGGTCTGTCTGTACTCCTCAACTCTTTCCGAACCTCTTTTTCCAAGGGAAGGGCAGGGAACAAGGTGAGAACAGACCTTGGCACCAGCTCTGGATGCAACGAAAAGGGCTGGTGCAAGACCTAGACAAGATGAGCCTGGATGAGGCATTTGGGGATGAGGAGGTGACCAAAGCGTGTTTCTCCTCTGGGGTTTTTGGCCTGCTCCCTCTCTGGGGTACCCACTGGTGTCACCCTGAGCTGGAAGGAGAAGAGCCCTTATAGCCCCCCAGCCACCCGAATCCCCTTGCACAGGGGTGACACATTGGAGGACCACAACTGTATTTCTCATGACTGAGTGGCTAAGAAAGGTCCATGTGGGTGAAGTCTATGTTCTGCTACCTGCCTTCACTCCTGCACAGGGCAGCTAGCTTGGTCTCACCGGGGAAAACCACATCTAGGCTAGTCCTGGAGATCTCCCCTTCTCCTCCTCATAGATGTTGGCTCTTCTGGTCTTCTCAGCTCCCCGCTGCCACCCTGGGGAAGTGGCAGGGCCATCAGTGGTTTGGGGAAGGTGTGTGAATATGAAAGAAAACCCAAGCGGCTGTCAGGAAAGAAGGGGTTTATTTGTGCTGGCAGGAAGGATGTGAAAGGCAATGGTGGCCTCGTGCCAGAAAGGCCTTTGCAATGGTTAGCACAGCAACAGCGGTGGCATGTGGTGTCTTCCCATTCAGGAGCAAAGAGTCGCAGCTGGGGAATGGCCCTGGTGACAACTCATCCCTTCTGGCATGAGATCCTGAATTGCAGGAGCTGAAAGGGCTGCTGGAGCCAGGAGCCCTCTTGACCAGCTCCAGCAGAAAGGTAGGCTCAGCACAGCTGGAGGCCGAGGTCTCACTGCATCAGTGGTCACCTGCAGCCTGGTCACCTCGTGATGCTGATGGAAGCAAAGTCTTGGGGCAGTAGCAGAGTTCATGGCTGTCCCCTGTGCTAGGACAGCCCCAGGAGCCATGATGTAAAGCCACTGTATGCACTTGTGGAGCATGAGAACATATACCCATGCGCATGATGATACTCCAGTGCTAAGCAGGACAGGTCCCGCATGGCCAGCGGGGAGCTGATGGTCCATCAGCCCATTTGTGGGAAGAGCATGAAGCCGCTGAAGACACTGTCTGCCTCAGAGCCGCTGTAAATCATGTGGCCCTTCAGCGGGTCGGTGGTCACTGAGACCTTGTCACCCACAGCCAGGCTGAGCACACTGCTGCCCGAGTTCACTTGCAGGATGCTGCGAGCGTTGTTGTCGCAGAAGCTGACCACTCTCTCCCTGTTCTTGGTGATGCTCAGGCAGAGGTCTCCGCTGGAGATGACCTGGTAGGCGAAGTAGTAGAGGCCGGGGACTCTGCAAGTGAACTCCCCAGTCAGGGCACTGTAGGAGTTTTCCTCGTTGGTGATGATGTTGTCAAACACGACAGTGTTGCCCCGGTGCGGGGGGGAATTCCTTGAGGCCGAGAAGGCTGGACGTGGCTGCTCCTTGATGTTGCCAGCCTTGCCCTTGGCCCCCTTTGGCCCTGGCTCACCTGGCAGCCCAGGGGGTCCACTTGGACCAAGGTAGCCTTGATTTCCTGGACTGCCAGGAATCCCTGGCTCACCTTCATCCCCTTTGAGCCCACGGATGCCGGTTCTTCGTGATGGTTTCCCTGGGGAGAGGCAATGGAGAAGCTCAGTTGGTAACATGGCTGGCACATCTGGCATCCCACAAGATCTGCTCCAAAAGCCCATGATGCTCCTGCTGGGAGGCCAGAAGTTCCCAGCGCTCCCTTACCTGGCTCTCCCATGTCACCTTTCTGTCCTGGCCTCCCGTTAAGGCCAGGCACCCCAGGGAGGCCGTCCCTGCCATCCGGTGCCCGACACACGCTCTCCTGAAGCCAGGCAGTGCCCAGCACTGCCAACAGCACACCAGTCACTAGCCAGAACCTGAGCCGCATTCTGCCTCTCTCTGCAAACACAAGAACAGGGAGGATTGGGAATGGAGGCACAAAACACACATGCCTGCACCAGCACACACCTCTGACCAAATCTGCATTGCGAAGACAAGCATTGGACCCAAGGGTATGTTCTCTCAAAGTTTGTCAGGCATGGGTGAGTAAAAGAGCAACCAAAGGCTTTGCCCGTGCACCAGCTCTTGTGATATCCTTCTCTGTGCCAATGGTTTAAAGAGCTGCAGTGGAAATTTACCTCCCCGGAGATGTTTCTCTAGACCTTGGCATCCAGGTAGCACAAGAGCTGCTTTCAGAGAGAGCTCAAACGCCGGGACATCAAAGAAAATGTGCAGGAGCAACCCAGCCGGGACCCAAGTCCCCAGGACCATCCCACCACGCTGGGAGAGCCCAGCCCCTGCAGAGCCAGCACAAGGCAGGGGGAATTCAGATCTGGGAGAGATCGGGGACCTGCTGAGACCATAGACCTGCCCCAAAGCCCAGGGCGCTCAGCCCTGCAGAGCCCAGAGGTGCCCACAGCCATGCCGTGAGCAGAGGATAGATTTCACTCCCATACCATCCTCTCTCTTTCTTCCTGGGGAGGAAAGAAGGGGCCAGGACTGGAGGGGCAGAGGGACATGCCATGGCCCTTTGGGGTGACTTACCTTCTCGTCAAGCTGAGGACAGAGCAGTCTGAGCAGGCAGCTCTATTTTCTTTCAGCTCTTTACTGGAATTGGGGAGGAAGAGGAGCAGGGTGGGGGGATGCACTTGCGTGCATGGCAGTTTGCCTGACCGGGGAAGAGAAGTGCCAAGTTTCACTTCTCTGTGCAGTTCCCCTTTTGGTGCTTGACCCATACTCAAGTCCTGGCGCTGCCGGACATTGGTGGGGAATGGCTTTTTCAGCAGAAATGCTCAGCCTCTTGCAGGTCCCTAGGGAAGAGGGTCCCATGCAGCCCAGCAGCGTGGTGTCCTCCAGGGCAGACACAGCCTTGCGCTCACGCTGGCTCTGGGTGCAGAGGGCTGCAGCAAGACGCAGCAGACCCTGGTGTGTGCAACCCCTGGAGCCCAGCTCGCCTCACTTCCCATTTGACCACTCACCCCTTTGGATCCACTACAAAGAACATTTTCATCCTTGGTTGGGGGGAAAAAAAAGCCAAGCAAAGGGGCCTTCTTTGGGAGTCTCTTCTTTCATTGCATCTCCAGCCCAGCCTGGGAGACTGTGTCGCTCGTCTCTGCTCTTGTCCTCTCCCCCCTGGTCGAGCAGCAGGTTTGACCAGGGCCATGTAACGGGCACAAAAAAGCACAAACCTGTTGAAGATGCCAAAAGGCGGATGGCTCGGCCATGGCTGGAGGTGACAGGTGATGTGGGCACTAGGTGGCAGTACCATCCAAGGGATGCTCCGCTTGGGTGGATGGGGCTCCCCCGGAGCCTCCCTTGACAGCTTGCTGGCAGGATGATGAGCGGAGCGGGGCTATCTGCGATATGAAGCCTCTCCTCTGTCACCTCTGCTTGTCACTTCTGCTGCTGCCAGCGTTTTTCTGCGGGCTCCCCCTCCCTCTCCCGGCTTCATCCCTCGCCATGGTGGCATCAGAGACCTACATGTGATTAAGCATCTTTTTTGGAGTCCTACACCGTGCTCCCTTGTGAAGGGCATGGTGAAAGGTCCAGCAGGTACCTGGGGGTCTCAGCAGTTCATCAGGACCTCGTGGGATATGGTGGTGGTCTCCTGGTCCACAGGTTTGCCCACAAGGTCCCCCTGAGGGGAGTGTGACTGTGTCCTCAAACCAGCATTAGCTGTATGTGACCTGACTCAGATCTGCAAACCCCCCCAAAATCATGCCTTGCACCAACAAGCCCAGGGAGGGTCTCTCAGGGACTCTCATTGAACCTAAAGCTATGCCAGAAAAGGAGGCCAAAATTACACCAACACAGGTCAAAGTGGCCTTGTCACAGCAGAAAGGAGTGGGTTTTTGTCATCAGACAAAGCTTAGCTCATCAGTCCATCTCCAGTAATACTTTGCTTTGGAGATCTGTCAGTGAGATGGTCTTTAATTCATTGAATACATGCCCTCTTAATGCAATATAATACCCATTTTTAATCAAAATGTCACCCGATAATAAATCAGATGCCCAGAAGAAATGCAATTTTATTCTATCAACACAGTTCCTTTATCAACTAGACCTGTAATCGTGTCAAGAAAAGATGACAGGTTAGTGTGAAAAGACCTACCTTCCACTAAAGAGTGGTTTTGGACAGTAATTGTATTTCTGCCCTATTGCCCTTTGCTAATGTACAGCCCAAATGAGCCTGCTCCATCATTTCATCCAGGGCTGATGGATGTTTGTACGCCAGCATCTCCATGCCCTGTGTGTCCCCTTCGTGCCATTTAAAGGCTGAATTTCAGGGTGCTGGCCATAGGTTTCCAGCTTCTTGTGAAAGTTGGGTTGGGCCTGGCAATGCTGCTTCCAGGTCCTTGAGACTCTTGAGCGATCCCTAGTCTCATTTATTTGTCTTTGGAGGATGCTGTTTTCAAGCCAGGCATTTCTCACCCCACTCCTGAACCCTTCTCCTCCTCTTGTAGCTTGGACATCTAAAACTCCAGGATATCCTTTCCTCTTCCTACATGTCTCTGTCCAGTCCCTCTCCAAGCTAGTGCTTCTGTAGGGTCCTTATTTACGCTAAAAAGCAAGAAATAAAATGTTTTCAAAAATCCCCACAGGATCCCTGGGAGCAGGGAGGTGACCAAAAGACACAGTGCTCCTGTGGATGCGTGGCACAAGCAAAGGGCTCGCATGCCACGAGGTGGCAGTGCTGTCTCAGCCACGCTTGGTGTCACCTGCCCATCAAAGCTCCTCTCCCTTCTCCGTGGGTGGAGGGACCTTCCGGGGGTCCCAGTGGCCACCGGTGCCACATCGAAGTATGACGCAGATTACAGAAACAGCTCAAGCTTAGAGCATCCATCACCTAAATGTTACCCCAATTGCCAAGCCTGTTTTGCTGAAAAGCGGTGATTTATTATTCTTTATTGGAGATATACCGATGTTCTCAGAGCAGGTGCAACAGCGAAGGATAGGTTTTAAAGCCAGGATTTCACGTTCTAGCCCTTGCCTGCTGCCTGCTGGCATCGATGAGCATCCGTGCTGGCTCATGGGATGAGAGCGGAGAGATGAGTGCTGAGCAGCCCTGGGCAATGCTGGGAAAGCTTGTCCCATCCCTCCTCCTCCTCTTCTCTGCTATGGATGTCAGAGCTTGTCATTACTTGACATCTATTGGTTAATTTAGCTGATTGTTCCCCGTCCTTTAATGTATCCCTTATTTATTTATTCGCTAGTGCAACAAGCAGTTCCAGATTGATCACTTTGGCATGTAAATGAGCTGCTCTAATGCTTGTCACTGAAATTTGTGGATTGGGAGAGTTTGCAGTCCAACACAGTCGGAATCTAAATTGCAACATTTCAGGCGATGATGAGTGGGATAAGCCAGGGTGTAGGTGCCATAAATAAGATGGGATCAGAGCAGGGTGCCTAGAGCTATGCTGACAACACGCCAGGAGCCCTGAGGCATGCAACAGGAGTACCTGCCTGCAAACGTGTGCTTGGCTGTGCCTGGCAGGGCTGGCGCTGGCTCCCCCGGGATTGAGGAAGAAACAAGAAATGCAAAAGCCTTTTGGGATCAATGGGACTTGGCCCACGGCAAAAGTCTGTTTCCATGGGTAACTGGAGGGGGTTGAAGAGATTAGCATGGCAAAAAGCTCTGTAAGAGTCCTGCCCCTGGTCCTACCTTGTCCTGCTGTGGTAGGTGGTGATGGTTTCCTTGTCACCATGGATGAGGTCTTGGCCCTTCCTACCACTCAAAACTCTGTCAAAAGTCATGGGAGGAAAATGGGCATGTCCAGAAGATAATTCTCCCTGTCTTAAGATAAGTAAGCTTGGGCTGTCAGGACCAGCATGCCTCCTGCACCAGCCGTGGTGGATAGATTAAGACCTGTCTGCTCCCCGTTTGCCTCTCCTAGGGCCCGGTGTGTAGAGCCCTCCCTCTGAAGGAGGAAAAGAAGAAGGTAAAACCTTGGCGAAGCCTGAAAGCCCCTTCAGTGCCATGGTCTGGTTTCCCTAACATAGAAAACGAAGTGGAAGTTTCCTGCAGCCAAGTGTTAGCATTAACTGGGTCAGTGGCAGCTGGAGCTCCACACCAGCTGGAGACTATTATGACTTATTTCTATTATGACTCACAACAGTGGCTGCTCCAGGAACTTGACTTCCCTCTAACTGACCTTGGCTGCTGGATCGATCTGAAGTTGAAAATTCACTTCTCACGTCTGCTCAATTTGGAAGGCATCTGATTGCTGCTTTGGAGCCTTTGATTGCGTTTGCTTCTTGCTAGCCAGAACCCTGGCTGGTGCCTTGAAGGCACCATTAGTGAAGCTCCAGCTTTGCAGATTTGCCTAGGAATGCCCAAGTCAGGCTACAGCAACACCAGGCAAGGCAAGATTGGGTGTTTCAGGGCTGTTTCCACCTGTGCAAGGCTGGAAGTCACCGTATTTTGTTGTGACTGTCCCCAGCATCAATGTGACCTAGAGTTGTGTGGCATCCTGGTAGGTAGGCTCTTGCATTAGCTTGACAGCCTCAGTAAGGGGCCAGGTGGGTGGTGGGATTGCTAGGTAGATCTAATCTGTCTGGTAATCCCAGTATTTTTTTCAGATTAATTTATTTGAGGATACCAAATGGAGCCTCAAGTTTGTAGCAAACGCACAAGGAGATTAGTATGTTGTGTGTCCCCCTTCTTTGTTCTTGAGACTGAGTGGAGCTCCCTAATCCATTAAAAGCCCATCTTGGTGGGACCACACATCTGTGTTTCTTCTTAAGTGTCTCCCGTACTGCTCCACTATGATGTCCCTGGGGTAAGGCCATATCCTTGCACCCGGAGTCACTCTGATGTGCTTCACTGGAGCTTAGGAGAGGATTTTACTGAGCCCTTTAAATTGTTTCACTCACTAATTAATGACTGGGTTTCAGTTTCGGAACATGCACTTAGATAAACTGCGTAAGCGCATTTCATTAATCTTAATTAATGATTTAAATACTCAGAAGCCTCCACTAAGACCTTGTGATTGATGGCAGTTGCCTGGTTGTATCACTATGCTTCTGTCCCTCGGCATCACTGCCTGTGCAGCCGGGACGTGGCACAGACCCTCCTTGCCTACCCCTTGCTCAGTGTGCTCATACCCAGGCTGGGCACCTTTCTGGAAAGTTTTAGCTAGATGTTTGATCAAAAAAATGAGAGACAACTCATACCTTGTGCTAGACAGGATGTCTTGCCTGTCTTTGAACTCAGGGTTTCTCCGTGCCTGCAGTCACGGAAGTATGGAAAAGAGGCTTTGCAAGCAACTGAAGGGGAGGACTGCATAAATTGGGCAAAGATCATCCCTTCAGACACTGCAAAACTCCCTGCAGGGGTGAGCAAGCATGCAAGAAAGGGGAAAGCATGCTGCAAGCCATGCTGCTAGACAGGGCACCCTGAGCATTTCTCAGTACTTTGACGCTGTGGAAAGATCTTCCACTAGATGCACGCATGCGGCTGTGCAATTGCTCATGGAAACAAGAATTGCTCCTGGAGTCACTGGTGCCCATTCTGGACTTTAACTTGTGCAAAGCAAGGTCCAGCTCTTAAGAAGCTCCTAGATGTGGGTCTGAGAGAGCCCAGCTTTGTGGTCCTGTGCAGGCTCTGTGCAAGCTGTCGTGCTGCACATGCATGCACGGGTTTGCTGCTGAATGCTCCTGGTGATGCACGAGACAACCCTTGGGAATGCAATCTCTCCACCATCAGGCTAAAACCAGGCTCTGGAGCGAAGCTCCTTTGCAGGTTGTTTTAAGGGGGGGATTTGTTTGGATCAGATCGAGGACAAGTAAATAATCTACATGCAAAGCGCTTCCCTTGTACGCAGTTGGCTCACATGACAGCAACAGGAATCAGGGAGCTGGGAAAGGTTTATTATACCTGGGATTAGGGAAGTGTCTGACAACTGCTTACTCTAAGCCGGCCAGAGGTAAAGGATGCTCTGCATTTTGATGAGATCCCTGTGCGAGTGAGCAATCAGGAAAAGGTCTGCTGCAACCTGCTCTCCTTGCAGACCCCTTGAAGCACTAACAGGTCAACCCACCACTGTGTTGAGTGACAGAGGAGGGTGCAGGGTGAAGGGAACATGGGCTGTGTCACACCCCTGCCAGCCTTTCCCATACAGGGAAACTGTATGGGCTATGCTGGGGATGCATGGGCATAGCTGTGTCTCCTGTTTGGTCCTAGGCATCTACTTGCAGCCCCTTTTCTGGCTCTTCCAGAGCTTCTCACTGAGCTCCTGCTTGCATTCCGCCCTTTCCCCCCCCCCCTTCTTCCAGAGCTTCTCACTGAGCTCCTGCTTGCATTCCGCCCTTTCCCCCCCCCCCTTTTT
>VZSV01000230.1:895516-913189 GCA_013398735.1 Nothocercus julius | reverse complement strand
TCTGGGATGGGAGCAACCATCTCTTTCCAAGGAAGAGAGCCAGTTCCTGTTGAGTGGGGTTGATGGAAATAGCCTTTTCTGAATCATTTTTTTAGGAATACATTTAGAGCCATGTTTTGCCAGCAAAGCCTCCACGCATTATTCCTCTCTCTTAGGGGAAGGCTGTTACTATTGCAAAATGAAGCAGAATATATAAAGCTCCTTGGTCACACAGAGCCAGCCGTGCAGCAGGAGGGATGCAGGTGGGCATGGTGAGCTGATGTTCACTCACCTTCTCATTTATTGTCATTGCATCCCGAATCATGGCAAATTCAGCTGGTGTTTGGTACCACCAACTAGGTTTCTAAGGGGAATGGGCACAAATGGACTCTGCGAGGCCAAAAAAACAAGTGCAGCAAAGCAAGTCCCACCACCGTTGGTGACTTTGTTTGCTATCCGCGGCCTCTGTGTCCCACTTGCATCCCCACTCCCACACACCTGCATGGTGTATGATATAATAATAATAATAAGTATCGCGATGTGCAGGGGGTTTTGCACAGTATAAGGGTAGGGCACAGCGGGAAGCATTGCACAGGCATGTGCATAATGTATGGATGCGCTTGGATGCACACCCAGCCCATAAATACAGGTACAGCAAGAGCACTGAACCTACTCTTCAGTGGCCACACAATTTTTCTGGGTCCGTTTGCCTAAGGTTTTTATAACCCCAAAGAAAGCTTGTTGCTAAAGAAAGTCTTGCAGCAGGAGAAATCCCAGCAGCAAGAGCATGGCCTGTGACATGGGTATTTCTAACTTGTCCTCCTGCCAGATTTCTGACTCCTCTGTTGACTGGACAGGCTGAAAAGAGCAAAACCTTGATGTCTGCTGGCAATTCTTGGAGTGCAAATGTAATGACAGGTAGGGCTTTCTGGCTCTGGGAGCATCTCTCACCTGCTGTTGGAGCAGGATTACGGAAAATCACTGTGGAGCGTTGGCATGTACCCTCCCAAGACCAGCTGTGGAATACCCGCCCTGTGCTGCTGTCGTACACGCGCTGCTCTTGCTGCCTGGGCCATTGCTCTCAGCAGCACCGGGGATGACCTGAATGGCTCTCTTGTTTCCAGCAGCAAAATCATCATTGCAAATGAGAAGGGAGCAGTTTCCAGAAAGAACTCGCATGCCCTGGTGTGATGGAACAACCCCAACGTGTCTGTCTTAAGTCAGTGCTGAGGCTGCTGCGGTCAGGGCGACAGATGCTGCAGATGAAAAGCAATCCTAGATATTGCCCAGTATTGCCCAGGCATCCGGCAGTGTGGAAGAGAATTGCTCCATGCCCAAGTTCATGGAAGACCAAGGCTTGCATGGCAAGCTGATTCTGGAATCACTGAAATAATGATGATCAATGAGAGGCCCAGCAGCTTCCCCTTCCTCGTTTTATTGATTGGGGGAAACAAAACAAAACAAACACAAACAAAAAAAAAACAAAAATGGAGCAGGACTGGAGATTAATCAATTCTCTCAATTGGAAGGAAAAGGAATCAGAGTGAAATCAGATTGAATTTGGGACTTGCTAGCCAGTAGAAGGTTTGGCTGAGCCACGGGAGGATGAGAGATGCCCGAGCTCTGGTTGGGGACAGAGGGAAGTGGCTTCCCAACTGGTTCCCTAAGGAGGGTGAATGGATGGGAGGAGGACTATATTTTTTCTTTGTGCTTTTTAAATTTGCTTCACCTGTGAACCCTAGAGGTAGCTAATCAGGGCTATGGGGATTAATTTGACATGTATCTAATCAAAGATATTAAAACCTTGTATGCTCCAATAACATTTATTTCACCTTGAGAAACAAATTTCACCTCCTGCCCTGTTTATCTGCAGTTTCCTAGCAGGACAGGACCAAATCTCACAGCTCATTCAGGCTCAGGCCTCCAGCAATCCAAGTATTTAATACTCCCAAGTATTTAAGCATGACTAATTGGAAGGGCATACTGTACCAGGGATTTAAAATCTGCATCCTACTCAAATCCTGATCAGGCCCTGGATTGCTTAATTTCTAAGAGCGTGCACAGCCATGAGCAAGGGGAGTATATTGGGGCACCTTTTCCTTAGCAGTGCAGTGCCACATTGTCTTGCATCACAAATGAATAAATCCATGACCTTGTGAAGTGATCAGTGATGCCATGGACCAAGAGGATATCATGGCAATCTTCTGACATGTTCTTTCATCAAGGGTTCCTAAAGAAACTGGGCTATCTTGCACAAATGTGAATAAAAAGTCATGTTTAGTCATGAAAGAAGCTCCCACATGGGTCGAACATGCTGGGCAGGGCAAGGGGGGGGGCCCACGATCTCCCACATCTGTGCTGCTTTGCGATAAAAGTTGAATAAATTGAAGGCACAGTTTCCATTCCATTGGTAATTAACTTCTGCTGCTGTGTTCCCTCCTAATTGTCTCTATTACTCCAGATAAAGCGTGAGATCAATAACAAGCAAAGTCTGGAGTCTGGGAAAGTCACAATTAATTAATTATCTCTCTCCTGTGTGCATCCTCCGTCTGCTGGAAATCAAACAGGACAGGCTGGTCGCCCCATGCACCCCATGCTTGTGGGGATTCAGCAGAGCACGGAGGGGTGAACATTCCCCTTGGACTTGTTTCCCAAACAAGGGCCACCTGTTTTGCCTCTGGAGATGGTCCAAACTGGACTCCAAGCTCTCCCAGCCTGGTGGCCCCATCTCTGTCCTTCGGGCTCTGCATCTTGCATGAGCAGATATAACGCTGGGATCACTTCTGCCTTGATCTTTCCTAATGGCATTGATCGCCAAGGCTCTTTGTCCCCTCCTCCCTGCTTGGGAACACCTTCCTTTCTGCGTGTTTGCAAACCTCCTCATTTTCCATGTCACCGTGGCCACAAGCAGTTTATGCAGATTTTATATGATAACAGAATTATCCCAGATAATTCCTCCCTCGTTGTATTTATCACAGAGAGCCCGCTTAAAAGATGCTCATCTCCCTTCTCGACCCTGATTACGCCAGACCATGCTCGCTTTGCAAAATAATACCTCCCCTCTCCAAATCCTCCCAGCAGTCATCCTCTGCACTTGTGACAACTTCCATTCTTTCCTTGACTCTGCTTAGCCGAGCTGCAGACAAAAATATAAGTAAGATCTTAACACCGCCTTGTATGTCCCTGTCTCCGCTGCAAATACTTCATCTGATGCATTGTAAGCCCACATTAGCCACAGACTATTGGGAATCAAATTAGATTACAGGAAAGAAGAGATATCAACTACCCTTGATCTCTGAGTTTTGAGGCCAATTGTTTGTGACTAAGATCTTCACTAAGCCTGATTTGAGAGGCACATATAATTTGCCTGGAGTGAGACAAATTAATGGAAAAGCCTCTCAAATGAGGCAAATCCATTTTGGGCCCTTTGTCACGCTTGTTAGTCCATAACTGTCTCTGCTATCTTCCAGCAGGATAAACTATACTTTGAGGGCAGTACCAGATTTCTTTGCAAAACATCTAAAATATAAGTAGTGTTTAAAGCATCATGAAGCCTCTGCATTGCCATCAGATGCAGACTAAAGTGGAGAAATGCTCTCTTGAACAGGGAAACAGAATTGCTGTTCTTTAAAGGCCAGCATGGTTAAATGTGAAGTGAGCCAATCTATTAGAAGCAAAGTAAAAAAACAGACAAACAATTAAACAATACTGTCGGAAGAAGAAAAACAGATAAGATCTTGGCAAAGGAAATGCCAGACCATAATGAATCAAAATAAAATATCTTTAAGAGCAACTTGATAGCAGCTTAAAAACTAAAACCACAACTTTTCCCATAGTGTAGAAGATTGTCTGGGAGCTAGTGGGTCTAGGAGATGGTTATTTATGAATGTAGCATCAAACAATTGGCAGAAACTCCAGTGAAAAGTAGATTTAGACACCTAGATAAATATGATTTATTTAGGAAACCCCATGAGAGTTTCTGTAGAGGGGAACCAGGACTCACAGACCTCAGGAAGATTTTGAAGAAGTCAATTAAGACATGGAGGAGGATCATCCTGTTCAGCATAATGTGCTTGGATTTCTAAAAGTCGATGCCAAGGTCCCTCAGCAAAGGCTGTCGTAGACACTAACCTGTCATGGCATTGAAGGGGTGGTCCTCCTGTGTGCTGATTAAAAGGAGAGAAAACAGGAGCTAGCAACAGAAAGGTTTTCATGATGGAAGAGATCATCATGGGAGGCCCGGGGATTTACACAGACCTGAACATCTCTGCGTGCATGTAACATCCAGAAGAGACAGTAAAAGATGATGCAGCAATGCAAAACTAGTTAAAAATGCTTAGGTGCACACGACCGCAAGGAAGTGCAGAAGAATGGCAAGATAGTTCAGACGGTAAAATAAACCTCAGCCTTACAGTGCACATGGGCTCCAAATTAGCAGCGACCACACAGGATGGATGTTGCACAAAAATCCCACGAAGCAACTGCCAGCAGCAGAGAGACGAATTTATTAAGGAAAGAATCAAGAGCAAAGCAGAAAGAGCAGTACAGCTCCCCCAAGCAGAACTGCATGTGCGGCATTCCAAAAATGACATCTTAGAGCTAAAAAAAGAGGACAAAGGAGAAACAGGATGATGAGGAGACAGAGCAGCACCATAAAGAGAGACTAAATGGATTAGGAGTGTCAACTTGGAGAGATAAGAGGAAGAAGGGTGCGATAGGGATCTATATGGTCGCCCTGTCTGGGAAGAGCAAGAGCCTTGTGCAGCGAGCAGAGGGAGGGAGGCTGCTGCAAACCAGGAGGAAGGTCCCGTGCTCTCGTGGAGCTTTGCTTACTCTGCACCTCTCCTCTCTGGGTCCTTCTGGAGGTTCGTAGGTCCCTTGGCATGCCGTGTGTCCTTGTCTGGGTCATTAGCAGTGAGTCTGAAGGCTTCCACTCCATGTACTGCTCCCTGCTGCATCCCTGGAGGTTGAACTCAATCTGTCTCCATCAGGACCATCCTGCACGGTCCCGCTCTGAGATGGGGCGGCTTCCCACAGGGTGGAAACCCCTGAGCACAATCAGCATCTTCCCTGGGGTCAAGCCCAGGGAGGTGCAAGCCCAGGAGGACTTCAGACCATGGAGTTCTTCTCCAGCAGGAGAGGCTCTATTTGACCATCCTCTTCCCAAGCCCAACTCCCCCAAGTCTCTGGCAGGGCAGAGCCATGTCAACCTGCTTGAAGCCAAAGGACACAGTGGCGAGACACTCTTTGGAGACGGCCCTTCCCACCACAATGCCAGTACCATGGGGACATCTCCCTTCAGCCTGCCTGGAGAAGCTCCAGTTGCATCCAGGGCCGCTTGCCGAGCCCACTGCGCATTGGCAGGTAAGACGAAACCTATTCAGCAAAACTGGGGCTGTTTGCTCACAAATACCCTAATAGCTTCACATTTTGCAAAGGAATAGAGTGTCGGGGGGAAAGCACTTGAAAAGCAAATGAACTTATGTTTTCTGCTTTTTTAAGACGTCTAACAGAGCACAAAAGTTCATCTTTAATAGGAGGGCGACACAGAGCGCTTCGAGCTGCGGCTTGACACAGATACAGAGCTCTGGCGCCTTTGAAGTATCTTCTGATTCCTCATTCTGCCTGAAGTAACTTCAGATTTATGCAGCAGATGGGAAATGGTCCCTCGTTACGTGGCTCTCCGCTCCGGCGCCGGCTCCGATGCTATTGCATCCACACACTTTAGAAGGACTCTTAGACGGTGCTTCAGTCTTCAGGGGCCTGAGTCGGTAGTTTGCATAATTTATTTTTTTTTACTGCTTTTTTTTTCTTCCTTAAAATGACTCTTGATAAGTCCAACATGTTGCAAGCGTCTTCAAAGCAGAGTGAGGAGGAAGGGGGAGAAAAGTTTGTCTGGGGACTAAAGGTGATTCATTTTCATTCGTTTGAAAACAATTTTGTGTGTTTGGGAGGTAAAGCTCGCGGCTGAGCAGCCTTAGCGCGACCCCCGCCGCCTTTGAAGGGGCTGTTCAAGTGGCTTGGAGCTGCAAACCACACCTCGAGCACAGCCCCGACGCCGTGGTGAGCGCCCGAGCCATGGAGGATGCTCCCGCAGGGGCCTTCAGGGAGAGGCTGCTGCCCACTGGGACTGGGGAAGGCTGCTGCCATCCAAGGAGATCAAGGGGACATCAATGGTAGCTTTCAGGATGGATTAGCCACGTGGTGGCCCATGCCCACGTGCAGGGACTCCCCAGGGCGCCTAGCCGGGATGTGCCGGCTCCGCAACACCGACACAAACTCTTCTTATCTTCTTGGGCAGAGATGGAGACGATGACAATCTTGCAGGCTGAGATTCCTGCATGGATCCTGACTTCTCTTTTCCTCTGGTGGTTTTGAACCACCCAGCCCTGTGTCTTCCAAAGCTCCTCGCTCAGCACCATGCATTGCATGGGCTCGGGCCACCCGTGTAGACGTGAGGAAACCGAGACACATGGGGCACCCTCTGGCGCATTTTCCCTGCAGACACCCACGTGAATGGGTCCTGGTCTTGGAAGCAGGTGCAACACCATGTTCAGCTGTACGTCTTGGACCACAATATGGTCACCTTGTCAATGCATTCCTGCCTGGGATTTGGGCAGACTCCTCCTGCTTTCAGCCTTTGCCCAAAGTGGGTAGCCTGAAGGGGTCCCTAAAATTGCTTTTGTGAGGGCAGAGAGGATGATGGGGCTCAAGCTGAAGGTCCTCTCAGCCCTTCTTGGGCTATGTTTATGACTCACACTTTGCCTCTGATGTTTGGAGAAAACTGGTAGCCACCACAATAAGTGGTTTGCATGATTATTGCTGCTAAAGATAAATGACTGATGAACTCCTACCTCATCCTTGGAAACGGTGCAAGCGGAGAGAGGAGCTGGATGGTGGGCTGCTAATGAGGGCCCACCATGGGGAAGTAAATGTGCAGGGGCTGGAGAGGAGGGCGATTAATCCAGCTGCCAGCGCTGGGGGGGTGTCCCTGTTCCAGCATGTGGCATGTAGTGTTAGGAGAGGACAGGAGGTGGTAACAGCCCCCAGCTCTGCCAGCATCCCTGGCAAAAAGGCAAAGCAACCCTTGGTCCCAGGCTGTCCCCAGTTCGGGAGAGGGTGAAGCCCTGTGGGAAGGGGGCACAGGCTGTGCTGGAACGCACGCAGGCTTTGAGGCAGCTTCTTTGCAGAGCCTCCAGCACCCCCATTTCCAGAGCTAGAGCTGCAGCACCCAGCATCCATGGGAGCTGCTCCTTGGCATGGCCATGGGCCACCGGAACTCAGCGCGAGGAGAAGGGATGGTGCGTCATGCCCGGCGTCCATGCCGAACCCCAGGAGTCTTGGGACAAATGAAGAAAATGACAGGCTAGAAGGGAATTAATAGAGCAGAAAATTTGAAATGATGTGGAAATAATTCCCCCAGCTTAAGGAAAGCTCCTCGTACGCTTAATTTCAGAACGCAACTGTTTTCCTGGTGCTAAATTACAGTATCAAAGCAAGGGGCCCTGACTGGAGTTTGCAGGACACTGGGACATTTCTGCACATGTGGTGGGATTTTCCCCCTTCCCTGGAGTGAGGTGAAGACTGGGGGACACCTCAGGTCCCCTCAGGGCCATGAGGTTGATGGTGGCTTTCCCAGGAGGGAGCTTGGAAGAGGGAGGACAGGTCAGTGATTAAAATGCAGAAAAAAATAAAATAAAAGCTGGAAAAGTGAAACAGCATAAAGATGGCAAAGCAGATGTCTGGCTATGCTGCAGCAGAACCAGGCTGAAGATGGACCAACATGGAAACAGAAATGGTGCACCAAGGCAGGCAGCTGATTACTGCCTTCATGAAGCATGGGTGAGCAGCCCAAGGGGATTGATGGTGCTTTGAGGTGCCTGCTGCACCCCAGGCTTGTCCTAGGCCTTGCTCCACACCACTACCCTTACAGGGATTTCCTCCAGGAGCTGCATCTCTGGGTGAGCAGGGGATGCTCTTGGATGATAAGCAATGGGAAGGGATGAGAGACATGCTCCTGCTGTAGAGGAATCTCCCGAATCTGACCTCTGTGCTGGGTCTGGTGCCAGCTGTGGGGATGCAGCTGATGCCCTGGGCTCACCAAGGGCTGAGCTGGCCCTGCAAACATGTCCCATGGCTGGTACCTGTCCAAAAGCAACGGGTGCATCTCAACTGAAGAGCAAGTGAGCACCGGAGGGTCTGCTGTGCTCCTGTGCTGGGACCTGCAGGACTGGGACTTGCTTGGCATGAAGCTCTGTCTACAGGTGACAGGTTAGAGATGGGACCAAGGTCTCCGTGCAAGGAGCTGAGGCCTCATGGGTCCAGAGCTTTGGAGAGCAGAGACTGCCACAACCCTGGCAGAATTTGCATCTCCATGAAAATGTAGCCAGGGGTGTCCCCTGTCCCACACCCTAGGACTGTGTGCTGGCCCACGGGCCTGCTGTGTGAGTGGGTGTCAGGGGCGAAGGGAAGGAGGAGGCTGAGGGGGGCGTTGGGAAATGCTCTCTTTGATGGCAGAAATCTGCAGGGAAGTCCCCAAGGAGCCCCCGGGAAGAGAGAAATCAGCTCCTTTCCTAACAAAAGCAAAGAACTTTTCAAGGTGTCCTTTAGGCTTCACAGCACACAGTGAGATTGATCTGTGTTCGGCCCCCCAGAGAAAATCACCAGTCTGTATTTTTTCTTTCCTTACACATAAATGGGCAGGAGCTACCCACACCTTCCCCATCAGGAGCCGTCAGAGCCAGTACTTCCAGCGTGAGAGAGAAGGGAGGGCGGAATAGCCCATGAGGCCATGCGATGCTCCACAGTCCTATATGAGGCATCAGAGAATCCATCATATTTAACATCACTCTCTTCCTGGGTCCTGAAGCAAGGCCACCAAACATGGCTAGCTGCAGAGTCCTAACCGGCTGGGTACAAAATGGGCACAGGAGCTGGGCATCTTGCCTTTGGGGCTGGGACTTCCTGGCTTTGGGCATCTGGGCACATGGATGCGCAGATAACCTCCATGTACTGCAAGGATGTCACCCAAAAGCCCTGACTTGTGTGGGCCATGCTGCAATGACCATGTGGAGTGGCCTCCACCCTCCTGACTCCAGAGCCTGCTCTGGGCTCCTTGGCTCACCAGGCTTCCCAAGAGCTGCATCCGTGTTCGAATTCATCCCTGTGTGCCCTAGTTTTGTTCTGCTCCTGGCTAAGCCCCAGCAATGACGTGCAATCCCTAGGCAAGGGAAAGCTCTTTGCAAGCTGGGGAAATTCCACTTTTACTACAGCAGATGGAGTCCAACGTCCGAAGTTCAGAACGAGAGGTCCTCGGAAGACTTTGCAGAAGGCTTTCCTAGTCCCTAAAATTCTGGATTTCCCATCTGGACAGGACTTTTTGGTCCATGTCACATTGTACTTTGAGGCTGCTGGTGGGATGAGCTCTCCTGCTGCAGCAGCACAGGGAGAGCCCCCAGGCTTGGTCCCAGTTGCTGGAGCATTGCCCCATTGGAAAGGGCATGGAGCTCGCTTCGCATGGAGCTGCGATAACACTGGGATGTACAAAACAGCCAAGAACAAAAAATACATTTTAAATGAAGCTGTTAAACATACCACGCCGAGGCTAAGGGCAGTTATTTTCTTGCTGAGGCTGGGGTGCTTGACTTGCATCGCTCCCCATTGACTCCAGGGCGGTGGATGCTACACAAGCAGAGACTCATCTGCAGAGGGGCTTGCAATGCAGAGACAGCAAGGAGATGGAAAGGAAAGCAATGGCAGAGGAGGCAGGAGAAGCATCCTTCCCCACTCTCCATTGAGCACAGACTCCTCGCGGTGCCGGAACAGCAGCCGGTGGCTTCAGCATGACGTCTCAGGGAAGGATGAGCCGGGGGAGGGTGAGTGTCAGAGAAACCCCTGGCTGCTTGCTGTGTTGTGCCAACAGTAGCGTGTAAAGTGCTGTCTGTGCGAGAGGAATAGCGTGTCAAGTGTTCCCCGGGGCCTGCGGATCGCTGCTTGCCTCCGCCTCCCTCCCTCCCCTTCCCCAGCCCGGGCTGGAGGTGAAGGCAGAGCAGCGGAAAGGAGCTGGAAATGGCATCCCAGCATGCAGCCCGCTCTGGAGCACCTTCCCAAAGAACAGTCAGGGAATGAGGGAATGGGGGACGCTGTGGCTTGGGATGCTTCTTGGAGGCCAATGCTTTAGTGAAGTTTGACCCTCTGGAGTTCTCCAGCTCCAAGCAGGGCTGATGCCAACACCAGTTCAGGTTGCCCTCATCCAAATGAGGGTCACGAATCTCCATGGATGGGGATTTTGAGCCCCACTGGGCACATGTTCCATTGCTTTGGAATATTTGTGTATGCACATAATTAATGGTGGAGCCTTCAGGCAGGCAAAAAGGGACAGAGAGAAGGTCCTCAGCTGCAATATTACCTGTGCCTTTTCCAGCTGAGAACGTGAGCATTTAATGGCATAAAGTTGTGATGTCTTCTGCATCTGTTTGTGTGGGAAGCAGACAACCAAGGCACCAGGCAGTGTCCACCATGTGTGCTCACGTGTGCAGATGGAGCCGGGGAAGAACGGCTTTCCTTCCACTAAGAAAGCAGGGTAAGACTGAGATGCACCACGTTTTATAGCTTATATATAGATATACAGCAGCTTTGAGGTTATCTTTGGAAGAAACAAGGACAAGGGGAAAGAGAAGCACCATGACCTTTGCTCTGTCCCCTCTTCCCTGCCCCACAAGCAGCTCCAGGAATTATACCCTGGCTAGATACAATTACCTGCCTGCAATAACGCAGCTGAATTCTCAGGTGCCAAGCTTATTTTTTCAGGCCTGGTCATTGGGAAAAATCATCAAAACCTCACTGGAGAGAAAATACGTATCACAAACAGTTCAAGCGTTGGGAATCTACCCTGTGTCCCCAAGGAAAGAGACAGCAGAGGACATGGGCGCACGAGGAGGGGAGGAAGGAGGCGGATGGTGGTTAATCAGCTCTCTGCTTCCGTGACTGAGCTTGGAGTTTGCAGCAAAGAGCTCCAGAGAGGAGAAAAGCCTCTTGCTCATGAAAGAAACATCAGTGCTAATCGAATCAGGATCCATCCCGGCAGCACGCGACAGGCCACAGCGGCTCATCCATATTTCATGTTTTGCTCCATTTGGAGGAGATGAAGCCTGGGGAGTGCCGAAGGTGGGGGACGGGATGAGGGGTAAGCATTGGGCAAGGCAGGGGTGTGGGAGCTCGGGGAAGTTGGGGTATGGCTGTACCTGCCCAGCTCGATCTGCTCGCTACCTTTGCAGTGATGCCTCCAGAAAGGTTTATCAGAGGGATCCTGTGAAACAGCAATGCACCTGGCTGTCCCCCCAGAGGCAGCACATCTCTCCAGGTTCCTGTAGCCAGTCCAGGCTCCAGCACAAGGTCAGGAAACGCATGCATCAATGGTGAGTGGTTCCCCAAAGCCTGTGTTGCTCCGTGCCTCAGTTTCTCCACTGGAGGAGGACATTTAGCTTTGCCAGTAGGTCAGCTTTGGCCTGGGTCTCACTCACTTTTGGCTCCTGGCCTCCAGGAGGTCACAGGACTTTTCTCAGTCTCTTCCCTGGGTTCTGCAGGCTTTGCTTGTTGCCTAGCCATGGGGCAGGTAATCCTTTATGCTTTTGGTGACGGATGGGGCTCAGGGCCAAGCAAGGTGAGGAGAAGGTGGTCATGGCCAGCAAGGTGAGGAGAAGGCATGTCAGAAGCCACAGCAAACAATGACTAGGTTCAGGTTGCCCCCCAAAAGGAGCCCTCCAGAGGCTTCTAGTTGGCAAGAAGCTACCTGAGGATGCCCTGGGATGAGGGTGTGTGCACAGTGGGCTCCACAGAGCTTCTGTGAGCGCAGAAGAGACTGGTGGCATCTCAGCCGGTGGAGGGGTTTGAACCAAACCTTCTGCTCTAATAGCCAAAAATATGAGAGCAGCTGTGTGTGGGTGGCTTGTCACAAGACACCAAGCTCCAACTGGGGACGGTGGGAGGAAGGTGTGCAGAGAAGGGAGGGCTGATGGAGCCCAGGAACTGAACCCGGATCAAGGCTGGTCAACAGGAGCATCACGGGAGGCTTGGAGAGCTGGGAATTAGGCTGGCAGACAGTCATTTCCACACCCCTTGGAGCTCCGTAACTGGTGCCCATCACTATTGCTGCAACAAGGGCCAACGGGGCATTGCCCCGGAGCTGTGGCATCTCTTGCAGTCCTCCCAGGGCTGCAGACGATGCTCAGATGTTCTGGGCTAATGACCGAGAGAGGGAAACACTGATTGAACCTGACAGGATCCAGGTCTCCTGCAGGGCTGGGGTTTCGGGAGGCATCCTGCAGCACTCAGCCTGCCGGCAGCAGGTCAGGGCATGGGATTTGTGTGCAGGGAGGGATGCGGACACCCAGGGACCAGCCTCCCCGCAGGCAGCCCGGGACTGCAGGAAGCCACACATCCATTTGCAGTCAGGTCCAAAGGCGCACTGCGTGTCTGCCTGCATCTGCTTTGGCTCCCAGCACCTACAGAAGAAAATACAGTCACTGGGGGAGACCAGCCGCTTGGCAGAACAAGAGCTTTGGGTAGCCCCCGCATCCCAGAGACACCAAATACTTTTAAAAATGTGGGGACTCCCACTCCAGATGCAATACTGGCCTAAAACACAAGTCCCAGATGCCAATTCAGCGTACTCAAAGTGGCCTACACCTCCCTACCCTTCTTTCATCAAATACTTCTCAATGCCCCATCTCCGTTTGTACAATGCACTTGGATTTTATAGAGGTTTGAAAAGGGAAAAAGGAATAGTGGTGTGATAAAGATGGAGTTGTGGGTTTTTTTTGTTTTTTTTTTTGCTTTGCTTTAGAAAGGTTGGCAAATACAAATAGCATGAGAAAAGAAGAATGGAGAGAGATAGCTGGTCCAGGCCCACTTGTTCTTCAAGGTGGAGGACCAAGAGGACGTCATCCTCACAGCACATGGACTCATCACTGCAAGCTTGCTAAGGGGACAAAGTTTAGGCTGTTCTGAAGCCCTGGAGCAGAGCAGGACCAGGGGTCTGGGGACAAGTAAAGAGCAAAGTCAGCAGCACCATGTCTTGCCAGGCCTTGGTCTTGGTTCTCCTGGTGCAGAAAGGGCTCTTCTCCAAAGGGAGGTGAGAGTCCCGTGGTCAGAGGAGCAACGGCCGGGACATGGATGCTGGAAGGAAGATGCAGGAGAGAAGAAAAGCTGAGGCAGGGATTTTGTCAATAATGGGAGCAGTCCTGGGAGAAGATCAAAGCGAAGGCATTGCTTCGTGAGGGCAGGGAGTCAGCAGCAGCGGCTGTCAGCGCCGGCGCTGAAGGACTTATCAAAAGCACGGGATGCTCAGTGCAACGCACCGCGAGGATCTCTCGGTGCAGCCACGTCCATCCGTCCATCCCGTCCTCCCAGAGGCGGGCATCTCTGACAGGCGCTCTGCAGAGGGGAAGCAAAACCCCCACCAGCTCCTCTGATCGTATCCCCTCCTGCCCACCCGTGATGAGCGTGCAGCGACTGGCAAGCAGCACAGCTCTGCCTCCTTGTCAAGGGAAGGAGCTCTGCTCTGCTTTGCTGTCCTTGTGGGGAGTGGAGCACCCCCATTGCTGGTGGAGAGCAAACCCTTGGATAGGGATACAGCCACCTGCAAGAGAGCATCCCTCAGCACCATCCATCTGGAGGGATGTCTCACCATGCTGCCCATGGTCCTCGCTCTCCCAGCTGCAGGAACATCCCAGGGCTTGGCAACCTGGCATGGCACAAGGATACGGAGAGAGAGTGGGCACTTTCAGGGTGGTTTGTGAGCAGAGCAGGGAGAAAAGCACCGGATAAAGGATGGAAACATGGAGCATGAAAGTTGCAAGTGGGGTGCTGCTGACAGAGCATCTGACAGAGCAAAGTTCTGCCTACAGAGAACCGTCACAGGTCCCTGTCTTGTGCCTCTTCCTGGACGTATATAGATGTGAGCTGAGGCTGCCACCGTCTTGTCTGCAGGGGCACTGCTACCTCGCACACTCTCTCTGAATGTCATTTATTTCCATGTGAGAACATGTGCCCCTCTGTGCTTGCTGTCCACTGCCTCATTTGGGAGAGGGAAAGGACAGGTGGACACACGGTAGGGCAATGCTACTCACCACTTCATCAGCAAGGGCTCACTAGCCCTCGAAAGCCCAGGGCAGAGGTGAAAAGTATGGAAATATATCAGAAAGCAAGGTCAAAACATTTTAGTACTTTATGCACAATTTTTATTGCTAAGATCGTCTGCTTAGGGATATCTCACAGGATGCAGCTGGGCTGCTGGGAAGGACCTCTGGGGTTTTTGATCATAGTCCTTGCTGGATCACAGGTTGTACTGCAGCACCATATTGCCTTTAGATCCCTCCTGGGACATGGATATGTCCATGTCCCTATGGATGGAGATGCTACAAACATCCCCAGGTCCTTCTGCTGCCCTCCTGGCAGCAGCACCAGCCACAGCAGCTCTGTGAACAAGTAACTGCCGGGCCAGATGTGGAGCAGACATGGAACACAGATGTGAAGTGGTCCAGACACAAACACAGCGTGAAAAGGGACCTGTGGGCTGTAGGGGTGAGGATCTGAACCCCTGGCTCAAGGAGCAGGACCGAGACTCCCAAAGAACAAGGGAAACTGAGGCAGGGAAGAGATTTGAGAAGACTAACACCGCTAGAGATCCCTTATCTTGGCAAAGCTGGAGAAGAAGCAGAGGAAGAGCAAGAGGCGCTCTGGGATGCTCCAGGACCAGGAGCATCTGGAGGCAAGCACAGAGCTCCAGACGGTGCCAGGAGGCTGCAGCTCGGCTCACTGAGAGCCCGGAGCTTGCCAGCTCCCCAGGTTTGCTCCTCCCTGCACCCCAACAGAGAGTCATATCAAAGAGCACAGGCTTTTGTTTGGGCCCTGTTTGAAGTTTGCTATTAATTTTTGGTATTCAGGCAGTGGTGTTTAGCTGGCACTTGTTCCCAGAATAAATGTTGTGTTGCTCTTAAATGATTGGAGAGACCTCCGATTTTAATCTTTTATTCATAATCTTCTTCCAGCTCAGACACAGAAAAAAACATGTAAATTCAAAACCTACGAGAATTGAAAATTTCATAAGTGCTGCTGACCCTTCCCTGGCAGCTCTGAATGAGAGAGAAATAAAAGAATTATAATGAGGAACCTCGTCTTTTGATAATGGATTTAGAAGAGCCGGGCACTAAAAGGGGCTTCGCCCCTCCCTGCTTCGTATCCATGAAGGATGCAGCTCATGTGTGATGGCATCCCACCAGGATGGAGATGCATGTCTGCTACTCCTGAGATGCATGCTTGCATGGATCATGAGTGCTGGTCCCGTTCCTTCCCAGAGGGATGCGCACAGGGATGCTGCTTGCTTGCATGCATCAGATGCACTTATGGCCGTGCAAATTCTTGCACACTGCAAGCTCTTACTCCCATGTTCAAGAATACATGGAGACCTGCGAGCTTGTCTGCTCTTCTGAGCACAATCTGTGTGTGCGTTACAACGTGCTCTGTCCTCGAGCGCACACTTAGTGTGAGTGCACCCAAGCTCACCCATGCAAATGCCACCACCTTCCCGCATTCCTGCCCACACACAGTCGTTCACCATCTCCCTCACCCCCATACCCTTTCCCTCTCCAAGTACAACCATTTCATCTTCACCTTTCTCTGCTTGAGAAGGACGCGGATTGCTCCATGGTCATCTCTGAATGCTGCCTCCTGCCCCATTCCGCGGTCTGCTCATTGTAAGAGCTGCTTTCCAGACAACTTTATGGGGTGAAGATGGGAAGGCATGGAAGAAATCAAACAGTGATAAGTAATAATAAACCCATGAGTGAAACACTCTGGGCTTAGAAGTATATCAGTGAATTCTTGGCAATAATTAACCTTCTTCAGCATCAACAAAGTGAACTGTTCTAATGTGACATGCCTGGAGGCCTAGATCAACAGGTTTATAGGCCTTTTCACAAGTTTTCTCTGTGTTGTGTAGCTCCACAGTCTTTTCTAACTCAGTGAATACGTGTCTTATTTTTTACATTCAAGCATTAACAGTACATTGTGTAAGGGGAGTGTTGCCAGCTTTGCATACAGAAATCTCCTTGGTGATCTGCAATTCTATCCGGAATGGACCACATATCCCAGGTCATGCACATGATACTGGCTTTGGCCACAAGCCCTGAGGACCTGAGCAGGTTGGGTGCACAGGTTCCTGCCCAGGACCTTCATCTTCCAATGAAGATCTCTTAACTCTCAGACTTAACTTTGTGCATTGAATCCCATTCCACCTTCCCCGGTGCTGCAAGACAAGTTGGGGCTGCTGCAATCCTGACACATCCCCAGCTCGCTCCAGGATGGACAGAGCCTGTCAGTAGCTGGATAGATCCATCTTGCGAGGAAACATGCAGCTAACTCACCCTGCAATGTTGATTTTTCAACCTGGACATGGATATTTCTAAACCCCTGTAGAACCTACTCTTAACCCTTTCAGCTGTGGAGGATGCTTCTCTCCTATATCAGGTTATCCTGAGTAATTTACTGGGACAGGTTGCTAAGTGGCCATGCTAAAAGCAAAGAGAGAAGGTGATTTGGGAATACAGCATTCCTTGGCAGACTAAGCTGGTATGTGATCAGACAGGAATCATATCAGTAAATATGAAGTAGAGTTTACCATCTGTTAAGACCATCCATGGAGTGTATTTGACCGCTGCGAGCTTGCATAAAGCTGACATAAACGAGTGCGAGTGTGAATCTGAGACGGGTGAATTGGCCTGGGGCTCTGCAAGCCCAGACTGCTACCTGCACACACTCAAATCCAGCAGAACCTCACTTATTAACCAGTTTTGAGTTGGACTATTAGCTATAAATGAATATAAATGAATAATTAGCTATAAATGAAATGTTTTGGAGATGACTCCCCATAGCTGTGAATCAGAAGCAGGCTGGAGAAAGAAGTTCTATCAGGGAAAGAGCAGCACTCAGCAATGCAAGCGGCAGAAATCAAAGTCTCTCTGTGGACATTTAAGAAAGTATGAAAGTTCTACTGGGCATTTTCATACATGAGGGATTTTATTTGCTGCTGTGCGTAGGCTAGAGTTTCCGTTTCCTCTCCTGAGGTGGGAGAGTCTGTCCATCTGATCAGCTCCTTCCCCTGGACATGTTCCCCGTGTGCCTCCATAAGGGGTTGGCTTCCAAGCTGGTTCCTGTCCCTCAGGATCCTTGTTATATATTCCTGCTTGGGTCTGTAGGGGATTTTGATGTAGGGGTCCAGCTCCCAAAGGGATGATGTCCTGGGCATATTCCTCACCATCATTAATAAGCTGATACTATAGTGTCTGTGCGGCTCTGAGAATGGGCCCCTAACAATGTAGAGCCATGGCCACCTGCGTATCTGTTCCTGGCTTATCATCCATCCTTCCCTAGACTGAGTGTTTGCTTTGGAAGTGGTTCATATAGCTTAATGCTGGCTTTATTCTCCAGTGTAATAAATCAACAAAATGTAGGTCCTTAACTGATGTCCCAGTTGGAGAGAAGGTCTAAGCAGAACCCACACAACTGTGTGTGAAGGATGCGCTTGTGGAGGACACTGGCTGAGGTGGCCTCCAGAGGTCCCTTCCAACCACATTTCAATGACTCTGTGGCAAGCAAAGTCTCCAGGAACAACCCCTCCCCCCTAAAAAAAAAAAA